>ML778142.1:775102-789099 GCA_009831015.1 Picea engelmannii | reverse complement strand
GATTGTTTTACCTGGAACACCTTCTTGAGACTAGTCAATAGGACTAGTCAGATACCCTATCTTACACAGGGTGTATATACAAATTTAAGATGACCCAGAAGCTGAAATTTTTACCATAGATACCTTACTAATTTTTGTAAACATCCTTTGGATTTCAGGGTCTGAAACATTACAGAAATTTTTTTATAGCGAAAATTCCGCAATGACTTAGTTCAGGATGATTCCAGAACCTTGTCTTGTAGAGGCTGTATCTCCAAAAGTGTAAGGCCTTAGGAGCTGAATTTTGAACCCAACGTACCTTGATCCGTTTACTAAATGTCCTCCAAGCCATTCCTTCTGAAACATTCTAGAAAAAAATTTATAGCGAAAATTCCAAGGTGTCTCAGATGTAGCAGCGAAACCCCAAGACCTTGAGCTCTGATACCATATGTTAAGAACCAAATATCAATATAGCATAGAAAATCCTTAGAAAAAGTACTCAACGCCTTGAAAAAGAGATAATTTCAGATAATAAGCCTCTTCGAGGGGGCAACCTCCTTTTACCGCACTTAAATGTTCAAGTACAAGATGATTCAAAATGAAAATGTCTCCTTGGTATATATAGGAGACTAGGAGGTATAATTACAACTAATGACCTAAATATGACATAAATAAAATAACATTACTAATATAATATGACCCAATTAAGGGCTAATGAACCAATATTAGGGCTTAACAGCTGTCCTGAATTCACAAATTTTATTCTACAATCTTTAGAGGTAAAAATGACTTCACATCCTCGGTCACAGACTTGACTAACACTAAGTAGATTATGTTTCATACCTTCTGAAAACAACACATATTGAGCTTTCCCTTTGCCATTACTCAAAATTACCATTCCTTTACCTTTTATTTTCCCTGGTGCATCATTTCCAAAAGTTACATTCCCTGATTTGCTTTCACTTAGAGTTAGAAACTTACTTTTGTCTCCAGTCATATGTTTGGAACATCCACTGTCAATATACCATGGATTCTTTTGTCTTTGGGTTGATAACACTAGTATACACTTGCCATCTTCTTTCTTTTTTAAAATCTTTAAATCTTCAGCAGTAGGATTTGAATCTGGCTTAAAATTTCTTAAGCGACAATCTGCAACTTTATGTCCATAGTTATGACAGATGTAACATTCTGGTTCACTGAATAACAAATCACAATGATTGTTATGCTCATAACTGTTGTTATGTTTCACCTGCTTCCTTCCTCCATCCATCACATGATTTATAGTATGTGGTCGTTTGTTTCTTGGCTGTCTGAATCTTTGTTGTGGCAGATAATTATTCCTTGAGTATCTTGATTTCAAATATCTAGATCTTAAAGAACAGTTTACAGCTTTGTGACCAAAGTTAGAACAGAAAAAACAATAACCATAGAAAAAACCTTTGTACTTGAAAAAAGGTTGTAGTCGATTTCTTCCATGCTGATGATTTCTTTGATTAGAAAATGTGTTTGTGTTATTTCTTTGATCTACGGATTTGGTTCTGGTACTTTTTCTTTCACTCCTTCTTGGTGGTTGATTGTCTTTCTTTGTTTTTGCAGAGTGGTTGTTGTCAATGATTGTAGATTTGACAAACTTGATGGGTTCTGTATTACTTGGATGATCACTACTTATTCCTTCTTCATAGCCCAAGCCAGCTTTCAACTTTGGATTCCTTTGTTGATTTAGAATGGAAGTTAATTCTTCTGAGGCTTTAATACTTGGCAGAATTTAGTGATACAATCCCTTAAACTTCTCCATTTTTTTCTAGTTTTTACTATCTTTTCTTCTAAGGCTTCACACCTCGCTTTCTTCTCTGACAACTATTGTTTCAGTATGTCTTCTATTTTCTTTTCCTCTTCTAACTCCACTTTTAGTAGAGAAAAGTTTTCATCGGGTTTTTCACCATTCATTTTAAACTGCTTCAACAACTGTTTTTGTTTTCTCTTCTTACATCTGATTCTGTAAATTTATTCCAAAGCACTGATTAATTCACCTTCCATATCCACCACAACTTCTTCATCATTCATTTCACCTCCCGTGTGTTCATCATCAAAATATCCCATAGCCATAAGCATAAAATCATTCACTTTGTTTTCACATGATGAATCACTATCTATGTCTTCTGAGGAATTGTCATTGTTTGCACAAAAACTTTTCTTTTTAATATATTTCTTGAATTTGTACTTCTTTTCATCATCAGAGTTCTGGTCCTTTTTCTGGTGGGGAAACTTAGATGCAAAATGACCTATCTTACCACAGTTAAAACATTTGAAGGGAAGCTTTCCTTGATATTTTTCTGATCCTTTCTTTAACCTTCTCACAAATTTTTCCTCAATATCATCTAAATATGAATCAGTATTCTTGTCTGCTTTAAAAGATGCTTCTCTAGTAATGGATTTATCTTTGCTGATTCTCATTTCATATGTAGTTAGAGTTCCTAGGAGTTGATCAATGGACAGAGTTTTAAGATCATTTAGTTCTTCTATTGTAGATACTTTTGGATTAAATTTATCAAGCAAAGATCTTAAAATCTTTTGAACTAAAAATGATTCTTCAATCTTCTCACCAAGACCCTTCATGGCATTCACAATTTCTTCAACTCTTAAAACATACTTGCTAACTGTTTCATCTTCATTCATCTTTAGTTGTTCAAACTTCAACCTATATGTTATGAGTTTGGCATCTTTTACTTTCTCATTTCCTTCATAACTGTTAATAAGTTTATCCCACATAGCTTTAGCAGTTTCAAGATGCATCACCTTTACAAACTCAGCTTCAACAAGTCCATTCAAGATAAAATTCATTCCCTTAGCTTTAAAGCTAAATTCTAACTTATCATCCTTGGAAGCCAACACAATAGGCTTTGTATATCCAGTCTATACTACATCCCAAACATCGACACCTAAGGCTATTAGGTATGTTCTCATTCTAACCTTCCAAAAGGCAAAATTTGTTCCATCAAACAGAGGAGGCTTACTGGCTGAAGTCCCTTCATGAATTTTCATGTTTAATCTTACAGATCTACCTTTAAATAAAAGGAACCCTCTCTGATACCAATTGTTGAAATTACTAAGACAACTGAGAGGGGGGGTGAATCAGTTGTTACTGTGCTTAAACAATTTTAAGTCTATTAAACCATTTTTAATATTTCATCAAGTAACCATCAATATTATACATCATATGAATAACATTAATAATGAGCATCAATCGCACATAAGATATACACAGAGACAAATTTTCACGAGGAAACCCATAAAGGAAGAAAACCTCATCTTCTTCGAAATGACATGTAGTCTTTTAAGTTCTGTACATCATCTATGTTTGAGCACCAACTCAAAGTGAGGCTACTACCTCTGTTTTACAAGCTCCAACTTGTTGAGAGCACCAACTATCTGGTTTCTCTAGCACCGACTAGAAGGAAGCACCAACTCCCTGAGTGTTCCAACACTGATTGAATGGAAGCACCTACTTACACTTATACAAGCACCAACTTTCATACAGAAAACTCTATGTTTTCCCAAGCACCACCCTGCCACCCTGTTTTCTAGCCACAACTAGATGGAAGCTATAACTCCCAATATTCAAGCACCAACTCGAATATCAGAGGACCACAGTCCTCCCTAACACCACCCTTCCTCCCTAATTATAAGTAAAATGATTGAATAACCAACAATGCAGGTGTTTCAATTCTTACCACTTCTCTTCTGTCCTGTAATTCTTCTATGCTTCTATCTGTTCTGCAATTCTGCTCTGCTTCAAGATGTTCTGCAATTCTGCTCTTGCTTCTGTCTATTCAACATCTATTACTCATCTTTGAGTTTTATCTCACACTGCGCATACTGTCGGTCTCACACTACGCATACTGTAATTTTCCCTTTCTTACAGTTCAACTCATTTTTCATTCAGAACAACCAACAATTCACAGTCACTCTGTCTTTCTTTTATGCACTTCACTCAACTTCAGTTACACCTCTAATACCTAGGCCAACAACGCTTCATCCACTCAATCACCAACCATCCAAGAACCATGATTCGGTTCTGCTAACTGAATCGTAACTGAACAGTTAATCGTAAAGATCAACAATAGCCCTTCGATCATATGCGCAAATAACCAGCACCGTTGGATTAAATCCACAGGGTCTTGCGTTTATCTCATATGCCCATTGGTTGTGACCATGGGCCTAATCAAGATGCATTTTGCATTTTGCATTTTGACAATCCTGTGTTGAAGGGTCTCGACGCTCCAAGTTGCGATCCTCGAAATGGAGCTTAGCTCTACTAGCTCCTCCCTCTCACGTGACCATCGACAATGACCATAGGCTGCACCAAAAGGTGCTTCACGATTTCACATTTCAACATTCTTGTCGTGAGTGTCCTTGACACCTCCAACTCCCGGTATCCGAAACCCTGAAATGGAGTCAGATCAACGATCCACAATCTTGATGATTCGAAGGTCCAGATCTTTTCGTGATCTCACGTATCGCGATTCCTGTGATGAAGGGTCTCAACACTCCAAGTTGCGATCCTCGAAATGGAGCTTAGAAATTAGCTCCTTCCCTTAAGCCTTCGATGACCTGACCTTGTCTATGACCACAAGCCAAACCTTATCGTGATTTCGCATATCGCGAGTTGCAAGGTTAGAGCATTTCCTTCCTTTGACTTTCCAGTCAGCGAAAAGTTAATCCCTCGCCACATGTCCCTCTTGGACCAATGGTCAAGATCTTATCGTGATTTCGAAACTTCACGGGCCTTCATCATGCCTGATCAACGGTCCACGATCTCCCTTTGATCAATGAATCAGATTAAGTCGTGGTTTCGCATTTCACAATTTCATAGGATAGAGCACCTCCTTTCTTTGAATTTCCAGTCAGTGAAATGCCAATCGCTCTCCATGTTCCCTCTGCATCCAATGTTCCACACCATACCTCGATCCAAAGGTCCAGATCAATTCTCGGAATTTCACATATCACAAGTTCCCACACCATGTTCCGTTGACTCATCCAATGTGCAGGTCAGCGAAATTCTAGTCGCTTTCCACGTGTCCTTCTTGAAGATGGACGGTCCTCCTACTTTCGGGATTTTTTAGGCCCGCTTCATCTTGCACGTGAAGACCGTGCTCCTTCTTATGGATCCAACGACGGTCGGTCTTCGGGCTCAGATCTGACGCTTGTGATCTATTTTCTTCTACTATACACTCCTCCTATCTGAATTCAGATTTGGCAGTCATCGAGAATTCTGAATGGGATCTAACGATCATTGTTGCTCTTCACTGTTGATCTTGCCATTGTCATGCCATTATCGCTACGCTACTGATCGTGCTGATCTTCGCCATCAATGACATCACCATCAATGACACACATACTCTGCCTCTGTCTGAAAAGATGCCAACAAATCTTGGCCTTCTAGGGTCCCTGTTCCAATTACCTCTTCCTTGGTTACCTCTGCCATGGCTACCTCAGATGAAAAAGCTCATTCTTGTATGCATAATTGATTAGAGAATAGTTTCCTTAACAACCATACATGGAAACTCCTTTTAAATTATGAAATAAATTTTGGCTCAACAACACATCAGACTCATGCAATCCAATCCATACAATTTGTTTAATCGTTGTCAATGAGCAGGGGGTGAATAAAGGTTCAATGATATGCGAGGGGGTTGTATTGAGCGAAAAATGTTAAAATGAGGGGGAAAAGATCATGGTTACTGCTCATAGACAACAAACAATCAACTGTAATGTAAACCAATGAACATAATACTGTAATCCATTCAAGAAACTGCGATTTCAAACTGTTACAATACAAAGTTCCTCTTAACTGTAATTAAATTTTAGGAACAGGGAGTGGATAATGAATATGGGAAGGTGAGGGTATTATAATTAGCGAAAAGTGAAATAATGGTGGGGAAAAGAGAGGATACTATTCATAAAATCAATTAAGTAATCCATCAAACAATTCTGTATTTAATGCAAATGATCCAACACTAACCAAATAGTTACTGTGATCAATTAATCAATTAATATGTATAATTTAACCATTACTATGTGTTAACTTGCTCACTATTCACATTTGAATTTTTAACACAGTGTCATCATACTCAAATTAATATGCCTTGCAAAACAACTTGTATTAGAATTTCATTTCCTCTCATTTGTCCCATTATATTTAAAACAAATTTCCAATGAACACACAGTCATTTGTTTCCACTCTGTTCAACATCAAAACATCAACCACTGTTTATGAATTATCTCATTAAATCAAACACAGACACAAGTTGTTTTAAAATCGTGCCCAATTCCATTCCTCTAATCAATTTAACAATTAACTTGTAATGAAACCATACTGTTATAAAACCCGTGCCCATCTCTGATACGATGCACGATATCCATAAAACATACACAACAGACAACCAAGTCACAACTATCATGATTTTAAATTGCAATAATCCCAATTGGCAATTAAAACACAAAGTAACAACAACCATCATTTCAACGTATACCATGCTGTAGGAAACACACAACCCAACGCATAACGCAAAGAGGCATACTCCCAATCAAACCATAAAACAATGCTGAGTTAACAATCCAACTATTACAACACAAGAGGCAATGATTGTGTGCCCATTTCATTTCTCGAATCAACCAATTAACCATGTTGAGCTATTGATTCGATTGTTATAATACATAATGCATCGACTAAATACCAGTAATAAAAACCACTATCAATGCTATTCCATCAACTCTGTAATTAACTCGATCAACAGGGACGAGCCAATAATCAACCCCACTGGAAATACTACCCAACAACTATAGCAATCAACCAGATGATTGACATAGTGTGACTATTGAGTTAATCAAAATCAGGTTCGGTACCAATGAAAACAAGAAAATAGTCAAGGGTTCGTTCGATCATTGAAACACAAGGAGACTGGAGTCAACCATATCAACAACAGGTCAGAACCCTTCGAAACAACATGGTGGACACACATGCCATGTAACCATTAACTTGTATGATAGGGTGGCAATTTACACCAGGTATGAGAGACTATGAACATAGGAGAAGAGACTCCTTATTGGCCAGTAATAATCCCGAGAACACGCATGGGTATAACCCTGGTGGTTTTCCTAAAAACCCAAACAATACTAGTAAAAATGCAGAGCCATGTACTAACAACCAACTCTAAAGCAAGCATATTGGCATAATATCCACCATAACCAACTGTGCAGAAACCAAAATCACACATGAACCCACAACCAAGTGAAAACGATAGCAGTGACCCAAGGTGGTTCAAAATCAAACACAACAACCCCATAACACCAAAAATGACTGGGTTGTTTACAAGAACTATGTGGAGACGACCAACAAGTTTGGACCAAATGAAACCCTCCAACCAAAACCCATAAGACAACATAGAGCCTTCATGGCTTCCACCACACAGAATCATCAATGAAAGCGTGCCTTCAACTATCCAGTTTTTTCATTTGCAATGAATACACACAACCAACCATTCCAGATAAATATCACAAGTTTACATAGTTTCCAGTCTCAAGAAAAGAACAGACCAATACATCACCGAGCCAATATCTATTTCATAACCAGAGCAAGTTCATGGATGGCGAAAAAGACATACCTGTAACCAAAAAGAATTGAAAATGCGAGCTTGGTCGAGTAGTTCTTTCCTTGCCTGAAAATTGGAGATTAACCACAGTTAAACACAATTGAACAATAGCGAAGCTAGGGTGACGACCAGTGGGAGAGGTATGGAGTGATGTGCAGTAAATGCACGTCGCTTCCATCATCTACTCATTCAATTACTTAGTACACACCAACCAATCATCCATTAATCCATTCAATTAATCTATGCATCGAAACTAACATCCATTACTTGCCAAGTGCACCACCCCATATCACATTAACCATTTCCAAACATACCATAACGCATATCGAATGTGCCTTCATATAACTCAATACATTGGATAGCCATTAACTTTGTTAGCTAGGACTAACAATAATCCTTTTAATTTCATTTGCATATAATGTAGCATAGGATAGTATAGTATAGGATAGCTCCTCTACATTTATTCCATATTTCTTTTATCTTTTGTCATGACTAACATGTGTCTTGTGTAAGTGTAACATGTAATAGATCATGGCATCAATAGCATTGAAATAACAGTTCACATAAGCCATCATGACATGGAACTGATAATTTAGAGTAACGAAACCCACACATAACATGCATCCATCATCCATTTTTCACAAATAAAACCGAGATTTCATCATCAATCATGTAGAACCCTGTAAGCAGTGTCGAACAACAACATAATATCAAATAAGAGGCTCATTTGATCCTCAAATCTACAAGGGGGTCCCACCTACTAGTATTATATATATTATTAGCTTATAAATAATAGGCTTTTAGCAACACTTTACGGCGAAATCCTTGTTGCGATTTTAATCGTCAAGAAACTGGCGACTCCACAGAGAAATTTGTTTCCAACATATTTAGAACTCATAACACATGGTTTCACAGACCAAGAACAACAAATCAAAAATATATAACCATGATGATTATGCAACATGGGGAAGTGAGCAGATTTAATGGAAAAATGACCGAGATTTGGGAAACTCATAAAAAATGTTAAGTATGAGGGGGTTTATCCCTGTATGCATAATCATTCAATTGGAATATGCTCTTTACTCCAAGGAGAAAAATTTATAGACTTGCTCTTTTAAATTCTCAAATGGATGAAGAAATGGAGAGCAGAAGCGGGTGATAACCAATTTCTTTATAAGACAACAATGAAAGAAGATAACAAATTCAAGTGTGCTTTCAGGTGGAACATCGTAACAAATATGTAAGCTTGATTGCTATTGACTAACAATATCTTGCAGGAATGTCACTGTGGCATAACTGATCCAACATTTTATTCTTGACCAAAATCAATTAAAAGATGAAAAAACAGTAAAAATCATAACATAATTAAAATTGCGAAATTTAAAACAACAGAAATGTAAAAGCAATATGAATATGTTAAAAACAGAAAGTAGAAATCAAACTACTGTAAAGAAGAAATGAAAAACAATGAAAAAAATGAAGGCAGAGCTAGACTACTAAAATACAGAAAATCCAAACAAGAGCTTTTCAAGTTGGTTCCACGTAATGTTTCAAGTGAGAACCGTTAGTGCTGTAGGAAAAAAATCGCTCATGTAAGTCTTTTAGAATGCAAGAATTAGTACCTAGGAGAAAAGCGATCTTGATAGGACCCAACCATAAGCCTTGAAAATTCGAGTTAATTGATAACTCCTTAAAGTATACGATTAGATCATCAATATAAAAATGAATAACCTTACTGATCAAATCATTGAAGGTTATTTTCATAGGCCTTTTAAAAGTGGTACTCACATCAGATAATCCAAAAGGCATATGTTCGTAAGTCAAGGTACCCCAATGAGTAATAAAGGTGATTTTGTATTTATCCACCCCTTTTACCTTGATTTGATTGTATCTGGAAAAAATGTCAAGTAAGGGCATCATTCGTGACCCTGCAACTTGTTGCAAAATCGCTTCTATGTTAGGGAGAGGAAAGTAATATTTTGTAATAGCCTGATTAAATGCGTGAAATTCAACGTGAAATCTGATATGATCAGTGGATTTCTGAACAGGAACCAAATTTTAAACCCATTTATAATACTTAACCGGAAAGACACTCCCAACCTTCAAGAATTTTTCCAACTCCTTTCGAATAGTTGCTTCCAGTGCAGGGTTGATAGGTCTTTGTTTTTAGCTAACTGGTCTTATGCCTTCCTTGATGGGGATAGCATGTTGTATAAGACTAGGATCAAAACCACGAAGATCCTCATAAAACCAAGCAAAAACATCTTGAAATTCACCAAATAGCTTGGCAAACTTTATTTCCTCTTCATCAGAACATTTGGCACCTATCTTAACATTCTTTGGAGTCTCGGGTGTTCCAATGTTCAAGGATATGGTTTCAACCACCTTCCTTTACGACTTCTCTTCTTCTTGTTTCTCTTTATTGCCTACATCACTAGGTGAAAACAAAATCTCTAGAGGACTCAAGCCTTTATGAATCTTGTTATCTTGTATGGATATAACTTCCTTGGGCTTAAAAGGTTCATTTTGAATGAAAGAACAAATTCCCTCATCGTTAGGGAAGACTTTCCAAGATTCTATATTCTCAGGGATGTGCGGACGATATAGAGACTGAAAAGTACAATCGAGTCTACGTGGCAGAAGTTGCCGAGTAGGAGAGGCTATAAAAACAACTAACCGATCAACCATTAAGTTTAATTCCCTCTTAACATGAGTGATGTTGAAAGATAATAGGTTCAAGATAAGTGCCCAAATAGTTTGGGTGTATCGTTTCATCAACTAGTTGCTAGGAGAGTAAATTTTACGTACAAGGTTCACAACAAGCTTGAAATCTCCAAAAACTGAAATGTGACCACAACCAAGATTATAAGCGTTCTCAATGCCTAATAATAAAGCTTCGAATTCAGTGACATTGTTCATGCAAGCAAACTCCAACCTATAAGAAGAGTTATGGATTTTTCCTACAGGAGAAATCAAGGTAATGCCAGCTCCATTACCTTCATTAGAGCATGAACCATCAAAGTGCATATGCCACATACCATCATCTAAATCAATTTGTGCCAAGGGAATGTTATCCTCCTTAAAAAATATAGAATACACTCCTAGGTCCTCTTCAATATCGTTTACATTAGGCTATGGGACGTTCTCTATGTAAGGTGAAATCCTTCCCTCTCTAAGGACTATAATTGTTTTACCATTCTGAGGAACAGATAAATGTGTTCCGTCGAGTTAGAGGTATCCACCCGTTAAAGCTTGCCAATCTCTTCCCAAGATGATTGAGTAATTTCTTAATGGAATATCAATTACCTGAATACTAAGGGTTGTCCTTATTTCAGGGCGTGCACACAAAACTAAGGTCACATCTTTAATCTCATCTATGGTCGTTTGTTGTAGACTATTATAGGAGAGCATGCTTCTGGCATTTTCATTTGTACAAGACAAGCCTAGCCCTTCCATAATAATCTTCGACATCACACTTGGGCCCGAAACACCATCAATGAGGCAACAATGGGTGATCTTATCCATAATATTTATAGAAATATAAAAAGGGGGATTTTTTATAGGGTATCTAAAGTTATGTACACCTAATCTATTTATAGACGAATCCTCTTCATTCACCTCTTCAGAGAGGTTGGCTATAACAGAAGCTTTTCCTTCCATGAATTGTTTCAGATGCCTCTGTTGTTCAGGGACGACAACCATGCCCAAAAGGGTGGCATCTGCTTTGATGCTGGCCAACTGATTCAAAATATTGTATTTAGAAGAGGGGAGAGGGGAAATAGTCCCTTGATTGTCAGGAACCTTAGGGACTTGGACTGTAGCAGCTGGTGATGATGATCTTGGGATAGAAGAATTGCGGGGAGGATCATATTTTCCTTTGGGAGCGTAGGATTGGTTCCTAGTATTGATGATCATGACATCTTATGGCTCTACAAAATCTAGGACAACGATGGTAGTTTCTGGTCTTTTACCAAAGATCTTATCTCTGGCACTACTCCTTACCTCACATGTGGATTCCTCGCAAAAGTTACACCAACTTTGAGGTAATATAGCCTTGGGATGAAAATGATTTTCAATTGGGTTTCTAAAGGGAGGTGAAGAAGAGGATGAAGCTCTAGGGGTGAGAGGGGAGACATTTCCTTTTCTCTCATATGCTATCATATGATTATTCATATCTTGTACTAGCTATAAGAGGGTGGACATGTTTGTCTGTTTAACCGATTCTCCCTGAGGAAGACTTGTTCTTCATACTCTAGAAAAGTATGCAGAGTGGAACCGATATTATCAATGACTTTTTCCTCAAGCCTATGACAATAGGGGGAAGGTAATGCATTGTAATAATGCATGAAAACGGCTTGGTTCTGAGGTTGAATGAGTTCAGGGATTTGATTGTATAACTTAGTGAAACACAAGTTGAAGGACTTGATGGTCTGACCATCCTTATAGGCGATGTTATTGTACTCCCATAACTACTCAAATGGGTTTTTAGATTGCCCATAGGTGGATCTGAGCCAATAAACTAACTCCTCCCAAGTAGAAAAAATCTTAGAAGGAAGGTCAAAGAAATTGACTGCAACCTTTCCTTCCAAGGAATTGACAAATAAGTGCATGCAAGTATCGTTGTCATTGGCTCCTATATTGTGACAAGCATTAGAAAATGCCACCAGGTGTTCATTTGTAGTGACAATGTTATTTCCTGAGAACCTAGGGAGATTCTCTTTGAATTTAGGAAGTGGACGAGTAGCAGGTGCTAGGTTAAGAGGAGAGGACACATGCCATGATGTGGTTGTGGCGTCTTCTTTAAACTGAAAATGCGCATACTTTTTAATGACTTTGGTGGGATTTGATGTAGATTGGACAGGGATATGGTGGCTATATAAGCTACCAATCACTGATGAAGCTGAAGACTAAGAAGAGGAAGTGCTTCTAGTGTCACCAGAGCCACCACTAGATGCCATCTTGTGGATGATAGGTGAGGGAGAGAAAGACAAACTGGAAGAATCAGACAAAGTTCTCCTTAGAGCACTTTGTTGGGTTGATAACACGACGTTCCTTCTTCCTATTTCAGAAATAGGATTAATTTTAGGTGATAAACCTCTTCTTCTTCTAGAAACCCGAGAGTCTAAGGACATGAAAGTAAGGCCAAAACTGAAGGGACAAGAAGGTTACTGCTTATTTCTAGGTTGTCTACGTCTAGCTTCCAAATGTTCTTGGGCACTAATACCTCGTTCAATTGCTTCCCATGAATGATTAAGATTAACACGAGTATTGGCAGTGTCTAAAATAGTGTTGAACAAATTCAAAGCAATGTTGGTCTGATCTTGAAGACCGAGCTCAATATTGGGCTGCCTTGCAACAAGCACAGTCATTAAGAAATAAAACAATCAAAGAATCAAAATTAGAAAAATAGATGTATTCGATGCAAATCAAGCATAAAAATTAACCAGAGAGATATTGAAGATCTCCCCAGTATGGTCTCCAAATAAATGTTGACGAAAAGATATGAAATAATCTTACTCAAGCATTTTCAGATCTTGCTTGGCTAAAACAAGATAGACGGGAATATCACCCTAGATTTATAGCCATCAAAATTGGTATCCTAACTCACAAGTATTGTTTACAAGTGCTTAGGCTGTTTTTTTTTTTATAAATAAAAGCTTGCTGAAAAATTCATTATTTATATAATTTTCTGAACATATCAGGTGCTAAAATAAATATAGAGACATAAGTAAAGACACCAAGTCAATAATCAAAACAGATGATACATAAAGAAATCCTTTATTTAATTCCAATTCATCAAAGAATCATTCTCTTTACAAAATTCCCTGAGGAAGTTTTAGACCAAAGTCAAACTTAGACGTCCCTGATGAAACATACAAAATGACTTATGATAGAGAATAAAAAAACTGAACTTGAAAAGATGCATCAACTTGCCACAGATTGTTGCCCACTAGACTTTGCACAATAGCCTTTGTCAGTCATGAAAAAAATTTCACAAACATACAAGTCTACACAGACTATCAAAGATAGATCAACACCTCTGAAAAACAAGTGTCTGAATGATGTAATTCAACCCTAAATCTTGGTGTCTACAATAGGACCCTGCTATCAAAAAAAAAAATTAGGCTTGTAATGAATTAAGTAATGAATGAAAACTGAACTATCTCAACACAAACTCAAAGAGAAAACCTTAGTATGTTTCTCCTTCTATCCTCCTCTTGTTCCTATTGGAAGATTGGTTGTTGTCATTGATGTCAACCCTAGTCATGGGTTTTGGACCGCAAGATTGATAAAGGTATTTGGACATGAAGGACAATGCACATGCATATACAACACCCATGAATGGATAGTATACATCATGTTGTT
>ML778142.1:753784-770756 GCA_009831015.1 Picea engelmannii | reverse complement strand
TCTCATATATTGTGCATGGTGTATTGTGGTGTATTGGTGTAATTCTTATACTATTGTTCATTTCTCATTGGATATAGTTGAATGGTTTAAGTATAAGTTGAAAAAGGTTTTAAATTGTACTTGATACTGATTCACCCCCCTCTTAGTATCAACAGTTCCTCCCTTTCCTTTTGCCTTTAAGCAAATTATAATTGGTTGAAGTAGTTGAACTACTTCCTTAGTTAAGTTAACTAAAAACTCAACCAACTTTTTAGTTAGGGGGAAAAGTAATAAATCATAATAAGGGTTTTTAAATAAATAATAACTAGTAGGTGGGATCCCTTGTGACTCCCTTTAGCTTTTAACAATCATAACACAACTAGTTAATTAAACAAAATATCCCTCCTTGTGACTCCCATCATCACATTCATATTTGAGAATTTATCTCAATGATATTTGAAATTGTTTCCAAAATATATTACACATATATCCAAAAATAACATGCTGTCCAAAATTTCTGAAGTCAACTGTCATCAACAATAAATAAATAAAAACTTAAAATCCATATTTTCCACTCTGAGAGGCAATCCTTCCTTTGTTGCTGTTGTCACCTTTTTATCTCTCTAAATTTGACTTAGGCTGTGTTGAGCCTTTAGGCCTAATCTCACTGATCACATGAGAGAAATCGTCCCTCAAATGCATGCAGGAGGACATAGATTTATCAGAGCCATTGGAGGGTGAGGAAGGGGTAGTAGTGGATTTTCCTTTGTCAGGGGCATGGTGGGCCTCAGTTTTCAACCTTTTTCTCGTATGGGAAGACTGAACTAGTGAGTGGACAGGGGCTGCTTGGAAAATTTGGTTGATCGGTGGGGGAGCAGGTAAAGACAAATTGGGCCAGCCATGATGTTGGGAGACTGCTGGGTGGACAATCTCTTTCCTTCCATCATTTTTGGGAACTTTAGGTTGCAATGAGACATGAGGGGGAATGAGGATACCAGGGACCTGTTGGGATTGGAAGGGAGGCCTTTCAAGCCTAGGTTGGACCACTCCTTGCCCAATCCAATTAAAAAACCCAGCTTGAAATAACTGGCCTAACTCTTGTGAGTCAGCATCAAAGTGAATGGAGAATCTTGGCCTCTTAGGTTCCCTGTTCCAATTACCTCTTCCTCGGTTACCTATGCCATTGCTACCTCGGCTGAAAAATCTCATTCCTGTATGCACAATTGATTAGCAAATAGTTTCCTTAACAACCATACATGAAAACTCCTTTTAAAATATGAAATAAATTTTGGCTCAAAAACATATCATACTCATGCAATCCAATCCATACAAACTGTTTAATCGTTGTCAATGAGCAGGGGGTGAACAAAGGTTCTGGGATATGCGAGGGGGTTGTATTGAGAGAAAAATGTTAAAATGAGGGGGAAAAGATCATGGTTATTGCTCATAGAAAACAAACAATCAACTATAATGTAAACCAAAGAACGTAATACTGTAATCCATCCAAGAAACTGCAATTTGAAACTGTTACAATACATAGTTCCTCTTAACTGTAATTAAATTTTAGGAACATGGAGTGGATAATGAATATGGGAAGGCGAGGGGATTATAATTAGTGAAAAGTGAAATAACGGTCGGGAAAAAACCGGATACTGTTCATAAAATCAGTTAAGTAATCCATCAAACAATTATGTATTTAATGCAAATGATCCAACACTAACCAAATAGTTACTGTGATCAATTAAACAATTACTATGTATAATTTAACCATTACTGTGTGTTAACTTGCTCACTATTCACATTTGATTTTTTAACACGGTGTCATCATACTCAAAATAATATGCCTTCCAAAACAGCCTGTATTAGAATTTTGTTTCCTCTCATTTGTCCATTTATATTTAAAAAAAAATTCAAACGAACACACATTCATTTGTTTCCACTCTATTCAACATCAAACCATCAACCACTGTCTATGAATTATCTCCTCAAATCAAACACAGACACAAGTTCTTTTAAAATCGTGCCCAATTCCATTCCTCTAATCAATTTAACAATTAAATTGTAATGAAACCATACTGTTATAAAACCCCTGCCCATCTCTGATATGATGCACGATATCCATAAAACATACATAACAGACAACCAAGTCACAACTATCACGATTTTAAATTGCAATAATCTCGATTGGCAATTAAAACACACAATAACAACAACCATCATTTCAACTTATACCATGCTATAGGAAACACACAACCCAATGCATAACGCAAAGAGGCATACTCATAATCAAACCATAAATCAATGCTGAATTAACAATCCAACTGTTACAACACAAGATGCAATGACTGTGTGCCCATTTCATTTCTCGAATGAACAAATTAACCATGTTGAGCTATCGATTCAATTGTTATAATACATAATGCAATGACTAAATACCAATAATAAAACCACTGTCAATGCTATTTCATCAACTCTGTAATTAACTCAATCAACAGGGACAAGCCAATAATGAACCCCATTGGAAATACTACCCAACAACTATAACAGTCAAGCAGATGACCGACAAAGTGTGACTATTGAGTTAATCAAAATTGGGCTCGGTACCAACGAAAACAAGAAAATAGTCAAGGGTTCGTTTGATCATTGAAACACAAGGAGACTGGAGTCGACCATATCAACAGTAGGTGAGAACCCTTAAAAAAAACACGGTGGACACATAAGCCATATAATCGTTAAGTTGTATGACAGGGTGGTAATTCACACAGGGTAGAAGAGAGTATGAATAGAGGAACAAAGACTCCTTACTGGCCAATAATGATCCTAAGAACACGCATGGGTATAACCCTGGTGGTTTTCCCAAAAAAACAGATAATGCTGGTAAAAATGCAGAGCCATGTAATAAAAACCAACCCTAAAACAAGCATCTTGGCATAATAGCCACCATAACCAACTGTGCAGAAACCAAAATCATACACGAACCCACGACCAAGCGAAAACGATAGCAATGACCCAAGGTGGTTCAAAATCAAACACAACAAGCCCATAACACCAAAAACGACTGGGTATGTTTACAAGAACTATGTGGAGACGGCCACCAAGTCTGGACCGAATGAAACCCTCCAACCAAAACCCATAAGACAACATAAATCCTTCATGGCTTCCATCACACAGAATCATCAATGAAATCGTGCCTTCAACTATCCAATTTTTTCATTTGCAGTGAATACACAAAACCAACCATTCCAGAGAAATATCACAAGTTTACATAGTTGTCAGTCTCAAGAAAACCATAGAACAATACATCACCAAGCCAATATCTATTTCATAACCAAAGTGAGTTTATGGATGGCGAAAAAGACATACCTGTAACCAAAAAGCCTTAAAAACATGATCTTGGTCGAGCAGTTCTTTCGTCGCCTAAAAATCAAAGCTTAACCACAACGAAACATAATTGAACAATAGCCAAGCTAGGGTGACGACCAGTGGGAGAGGTATGGAGTGACATGAAGTAAATGCATGTCACTTCCATTCTCTACTCATTCAATTACTTAGTACACGCCAACCAACCATCCATTAATCCATTCAATTAATCTATGCATCGAAACTAACATCCATTACTTGCCAAGTGCGCCACTCCATATCCCATTAACCATTTCCAAACATACCATAACACATATCAAATGTGCCTTCATATAACTCAATACATTGTATAGCCATTAACTTTGTTAGCTAGGACTAACAATAATCATTTTAATTTCATTTGCATATAATGTAGCATAACATAGTATAGTATAGGATAGCTCCTCTAAATTTATTCCATATTTATTTTATCTTTTGTCATGACTAACATGTGTTTTGTGCAAGTGTAACATGTAATAGATCATGGCACCAATAGCATTGAAATAACAGTTCACATAAGCCATCATGACATGGAACTGAGAATTTAAAGTAACGAAACCCACAGATACCATGCATTATCCATCATCCATTTGTTGCAAATAAAACCGAGATTTCATCTTCAATCATGTAGAACCCTGTAAGCAGTGTCGAACAACAACATAATATCAAATATGAGCCTCATTTGATCCTCCAATCTACAAGGGGGTCCCACCTACTAGTATTATATATATTATTAGATTATAAATAATAGGCTTTTAGCAACACTTTGTGGTGAAATCCTCGTTGCGATTTTAATCAACAACACTACGTATCCCTCTCTTTAGTATAGTTTAATTTTGCATATGTATTTTTTTCTCTTTGAGGATATGGGGCCTTTGGTGAATTGTTGTTTTTGAACTATGTTGTAATGATGTAAGGCATTAATTTCATTTTTGAGAAGTTAGGAGGTGAGGTATTTTGTTCATCTCAATTTCATTTTTAATAAAATGTAATGGGGTGAAGTTGGATAGACATGAATACATGTTAGGAGCATGTTTATGGAATGTAATGTACCTTTTCAATCTTAGAAATAGTAATATATAGATATCAATATTTCCACAAAAACAAGTTTATTAGATTCATTTCCGAAAATGAAATTAAAACACATTTCGAAAAATTCCCTTTGCATCAAAACCCACCGTCCAAGAGACTACCTCATTGTTAGCACAACACTAATACATTCAAAATGAATCCATATGACTCAAATAGACAATATCCACCAAAACTATCAAAATGGTCTATACTTCACATAAAAGACAAATATGACCAAAAAAGACCAGCTTAAACAAAGCCTAGAATAATCCACATCATAATACATGAAATGAGAAAATAAGTAAAATATATGAATTTATATAAAAGGGAATGGAGGGCTAGAATAGGCCACACAATTCTTCTCTTCCTTAAATCAATCCAACCTCCATTGATACCCTTACTTCTTTCAAGAGAGACTGCATTTTTGTTTCATTCCCTAAAAATATGGGCAAAAGAATTGATTAGATGCATACCCTCATTTCCAATATCTGATTCATCACTGACTCTAGCCCCCACATTTTAGATGTTTGAGATGTCATTTAGCCAATCAATTGTGATCTTTGAGTCCCTATATACTTGTAACTCCACAACCCTCATCTCTACGACAATCATGAGTATAGATTTAAGGCATGATAACTCTATCTAGTTGTTGGGACCTAGGACCAATCAAAGAGAGAAGAAAATAACATGAGAAGGGTTTAAATAAAGACATCCTCCTAACCCACACTTCCCTAGATTGTGACAAGAATATCCATCAAATAACCACCACGACTTATGTTCATTAATCATTAAAGAATATATCTAACTCTTATGAGGCTCCTTCACTGATTCTTTACACTCTTCATAACAATAAATAATTATGTAAAAAGTCAGTTAGCTGAGATAGGCAACTCTAGAAAATAATCTTATTATGAGAGAACCATAATATAGCCCAACAAACTACTATTGAAAAAGTCTATAATCTCTTACAAATTTATCTTTGAACCAAGATGTGAATACACTTAATAAAGTATCACCTTCCCACTACCCAACTCTATTCAGTATGTTCCTAGCAACTAACCACATTACTTGTGTGAAATGGCAACTTGCAAACAAATGATTATTGAGTATATCTTCATGTTGTGTACACATAATACACCGCCTTGGACCGTGTTTGGACCATTTTTGAAGGAAATTCCAAATTGAGATCCTATTTGTTAATGCAAGCCATAATTTTTCTTTTCCTTAAAGGCTCCTTTCAACTTCCATAATGTTTTCCACCACCATTATTTTTCCAGTCTAACATCTACCACAAAGAGAGAAGCATAACCAAGTTTTGATGTAAATGTACTCATTGAGGGGTTTTTATACCATAGAAGAACATATCCACCTTCCTTTATCTTCATCACACTATGGATGAGAGTCAAAGTATATCCCATCCACTCTAGAGCCATTTCTCCTTGCAACCCTAAATCTCCTGTGAAATTCCATTCCTCCCTCAATGGATTTGATTATGTGGCCACCGATAGATGACTGAGGGTATGAACATTGTGGTTGTGGAGAAAATTTCTTGATTTGGGTGACAAAAGGTATGTTCCTTTTTCCCCTAACCACAAATCAACCCTCACCTTGACTTTTCCCTTGTTGATAATCTTCCAAGAAAGCCATGAACTTAAAATAAGGAAATAGTCCAACAATTCTTTCCATACTATAGAATTGTTACAATAAGTATCATATTCCTTTTGAATCCACGCCTCAAAATACAATGGCTCTCTATACTCTATTTTCATGATATTGTGCCATAGACTTTCTCCTTTGAACAATCTCTAAATACTTTTCCCTACTAATGCCTACCCAAACATTTGAATTTTCTTTAGCCCCCAACCTCCTAGGATATTTTTCTTTGACAACTAACGTCGATTGACCCATGCCATAACACCATAGTCCTTTTTACCTCTCCAAAAGAAGTTGAACAAATTTTTCTTGATCTCCTTTTGCATGAAAACCTAAATATGTGCAATTGAGTGCTAGTAGACTGAAGTTTCTTCCAACATCGACTTAACAAGGATCAATCCACCCCCATGGATAACCACTTATTACACCAAACTTTGATTATTTTTTCAATTTTGGTATACAACCAGATCCAATCTTTAAATCCATATTCATTTTATTTTAAGTGGAAATAGAGATACTTTAAACCCTCTTGAAAAGGAATGTCTTTGTATTGAAGGATTGTTTGGAGATGTCTACTTTGGCCCTCTAGAATCATATGCAGAACCAAGGATGTCTTTTGAGTGTTTATATACATGCATGTGGCTTTCATATACAACCCTAGGATTTCAAGAATCTTGCGAGCATCACTTGTTGAGCCATTCCCAAACAATAACACATTGTCCACAAATGTGAGGTGTGTTAATATCTGATTCCTACTCATATTGATCCCTTTTATCCCTCCTCCAATCTTGGAGTGGGTCAAAAAACTCCTATTATGACCCAAGGGGAGCATATATAGGGCTAAATGTATATGATATGACACCAAGGGGGGGTGGGGGAGGAATATATATATTATGGGCCTAAATGTACATGTAATGTGTAAATATATATGTAATAGGGTCGACCTAATAGTAAAGGGGCCTCATTCAAGAAAAATCGCATCTATGGAAATAACACATTTCTTGTTTACCTCATCATAAAGATGATATTCCTTGGTGGTATTTGAGTGCCCTAAGATGACTTCCAACTCCTTGCATCAAGCTTGTTTCTTTTCTCCTTACGAATTAAGGTATAACAGGTGGAACCAAAGACCCTAATATGCCTCATTGAAGGAATGTAGCCATACCACATTTCATAAGGAGTCTTATTTTCTACAACATGAGATGGACACATGTTTTCACATAAATTGCACATAGAACTGCATCAACCCAAAACATCATTATTACATTTTTTAAAAACATCATGGAATGAACCATATTTAGGAGAGTCCTACTCATTCTTTTAACTACACCATTATGTTGAGGATTGTATGGAACTGTGGTTTGAGGTTTGATCCCATATTGGCGAATATAGTTTTCAAATTCATTAGATGTATTTTCTCTTTCATAATATCATAATATTATGTTATCTACCTAGATTTATCTCTCTTTAGGATTAGAACATAACCAAAAAAATATGTTGTTGGCATGGACTCAACCATTAGTAAAAACGTAATCATGACATTAGAAAGAACATAATCCTGTTTTTTTTTTCCAAAAGAAAAATTTCACTTGTATTATATATGGTTTTTTAAAACAAAAAAGATACAGATCGAGCCCTTACAAAAAGGATAAAGACTGATCCCTTACATATCAAAACTATTCTAATATAATGTTCCTTACAATAGAATCCGAACCCATATAGAATGGAGATAGATCTACCTATCAGATCATATAATCTCCGATCTATCAAGATGACAAAAAGGTTCTAAACCTTCAAAACATAGGATGATACGAAATATATACAAGATCATGCAAAAATCATAACTAAAAGAGGATGATACATTGAGGAGGACTCCCAAGTCCATCTGTCCAATGTTGATACATCAATGTGTCAATTAGTTTTGATAGTGCATTTTTTCACAGATAATATGCCTCCACATTTAAGTCCCTGTATATATGAGAAAAACTGATCCGGGAGAAAGCCTAAATGAATTCAATGATCCTATCTTTCCAACATTCCAGAGTAATAACTTGAAGCTGCCCCTTTTTGTTTAACCAATCAATAATGATATTGGAGTCCCCCCTCACATGAAGATCCATAATATTATGACGGGAAGCCAGTAGAAGGGTGGCCCAGACGCCGAGAATTTATTCCTGTAAATGTGTTGAACCTGCACATAATAGATCTAACTAGAAAATACTACACACATTTGCAGAAAGAAATTAAGAAAGAAGAAGGAGAGAAAGAATGGAAGAATTCTTATTAACCGCATTCCACACTCAAAGAGTGAATAATTTACAATATATATAGGATACATGAGTAACTAATGAGCCATAGTGGTGGTTTAGAGTGATCTGGACACACACTAGAAGTTACGAGAGTGAACTGCAACCTAGTCTAGTTTCTCAGGTAGTTACGGGAGTGAACTGCCACCTAGTTGAGTTAACTAGTCAACTAGTCTTCAGTTAACTGATTGACCAAAGAGTAGTGAGGAGTTAACTCAGGAAATCAAGGGTAATGTGACAGTCTGATGATAATCCCAAGGAAAGTTTTCATTAGCTGGTGATGATCCCAATGTTGCATGGTGACAAAACCAATGCAGCATCTAAACTCAACTCAACTAGTCAAACTGAAGTGTCAACTGAAAGAGAATATTCTCCAGGTGGAATATTCTCCCTTAAAATATAGGAGACTGGATAATGACTAATTATGACTAATAAACAAGGAAAAACCTTAGGAAAAAGAAATCCTAGGTGTGTGTGAAGTAACTCCAACACCCCTCCTGAACATCACTATGGTGAAAATAAAGAATGGGTCCTGGCAACGAGGCCCTGTTAGGTACCCAAATGCAAAAGATACACTGAAATAAACGAGGAAAGAGGGAACCCCCCCCTCAAATTAGAATGCATAAAATAAAAATAAAAATGAGAAGGAACAAAAAACAATTGCTAAGCAACCGTGTTCTTCACTCCAAGAAGACCTCGCAACTGTGCAAGTTTGTGCTCGTTGAAGATTTTGTTGAATATGTAGATGTCTGCATGGATATGATGAAGCATATGCACCACTAATTTGTCCAAAAATATCCACTTTATCTTCTTGTAATGAAGAATATCCAAATAAAGTTTGGATGAAATTTTGAAAACCGTGCGGCCGTTTCCGGAAAAACACTGAAATTTTGTTGATTTTAAAATGATCATAACTTCACTTCTCGGACTCCGTTTTGGACAATTTGTTTTTTGAAATTGGATATTTTCCCGAGAGAAATTCAAATATCCAATTTTTTTATGCAAATTCTGCTCAAAAAATATCAGAATTGAGTCTGATGTGCGTGGATCCCTTTTTGTCTCCTGAGATGCATGCATTGCACATGGAAAAGTGTCTGCATGTGACTCCTGAGATGAATGCCATATATCTTCCACATGAATTTCAGAAAAAAAAATATGAAATGGAGTAGACATCATCTTCAATAAATGGAATACAAAATTGTGCAAATACTTGTGTAGAAGACTCTTCAGAATAAGAGGCTTGATCTTCTGACGATTTCTCTTCTGGCTCTATCTTTCCAATCCCTTGCATGCAATATTCACAATCTTATTTATTCCTAAATAGAACCTCCAATCTGGTCCATAATTCATTTGGAGTGAATTCTTGTGTGACATCACATACTTGGTGGAGAATTTATGGAGAAATAGACAAGCAGATAAATCCTATGGCCACATCTTGTCTATTGAGAAAGTCATTTTTCTCATCGGCGAAAATAGGCTCTACTTCCATTTCCATGGTTATTTGGTATAAGCCTCTACTTCTGAGAAGAAGTATAATCTCTGGCTTCCACTCCAAATAGTTATGAGATGTGTGAAGTATTATTGATGAGTAAAACATATATTCAATCTTTTCCGAGTTCTTCAATCTTCAATACTTGCAAAAATAATTTGGTGTAGCTTTTGCTTAGCAGTTCGTCAGCTCTGATACCATGTAAATGTGTTGAAATTGCACAGAATAGATCTAGCTAGAAAATACTACACACATTTGCAGAGAGAAATTAAGAAAGAAGAAGAAGGAGAGAAAGAATGGAAGAATTCTTATTAACCGTATTCCACACTCAAAGAGTGAATAATTTACAATAGATATAGGATACATGAGTAACTAATGAGCCATAGTGGTGGTCTAGAGTGATTTGGACACACACCAACAATTACGAGAGTGAACTGCCACCTAATCTAGTCTCTCGGGCAGTTACGAGAGTGAATTGCCACCTAGTTGAGTTAACTAGTCAACTAGTCTTCAGTTAACTGAATGAACAAGGAGTAGTGAGGAGTTAACTCATGAAATCAAGGGTAATGCACCAGTCTAGTGATGATACCAAGGCAAGTGTGCATTATATAGTGATGATCCCAATGTTTCATGGTGAAAAAACCAATGCAACATCTAAACTCAACTCAACTAGTCAAACTGAAGTGTCAACTAAAGGAGAATATTCTCCAGGTGGAATATTCTCCCCTAAAATATAGGAGAATGGATAATGACTAATTATGACTAATAAACAAGGAAAAAACTTAGGAAAAAGAAATCCTAGGTGTGTGTGAAGTAAGTCCAACACTACCTTGGTATTAGATCATGCTCCATAGTTGAAGGTCCAAGTGATCTTAGTGCCATCAGAATGAAGAATCAACCCGCCCACCCCACATTGAAGGCCAGTATTTTTAGATGCTCCGTCAAAACATGCATTATTTCCATTCATATGAAGAATAGGTTGAATAAATCGAGGGCTAGGGATCCTCTTTTTCTTTTCAATTTTCAGCTCGCCCAATATTCTGAAACAAACAAAATTTAAGGAAACAGATGTATTTTCAAAAATCGCCCTGTTGCGAGTAAGACAAATAAACCAACAAACTATAGTTGGAAGATGAGGAAGAGTGAAGTCCATAAATTCCCAATTCTCCAAGCAATCATGTAAGGTTGTGCCTCCACATATTTTAGAGATTTAGGACTAGTGTAAGATTGTGCCAAACCAATTTGGTGAAAGTGCAGTCCAAAAAGATGTGGGAGATAGATTCAGAATTGTTAAGATAGAGAATGCACATGTTGGATCCCTCCTAACGTCGGAGAAGTAGAATGTCCCAGGTCAGGATCTTGTCATTTTCAACTAACCATATGAAAAATTTTATTTTTAAAGGAAGAGACCAGTGCCATAAGTTTTTCCTCCATCCTGTGCATTTTTGTATCCAGATTGTGGAGGAAATAACATTGTAAACATTCTTAATAGTGAAATGACCAAATCGGTCACCGCCAATCCAGTGAAGAGTGTCTTCCACTAAATTTAGTCAAATCCCTGCTCCAATTAGTGTTAAGTAGTAATAATTCCATTCCAGTGCAAGTTCCCCCGTGAGTCCCAAATCAGAGCTAGATTTCCAATTTGTGCATGAAAAACTGCATTAGAGGTGTGTCGGGCTTGGAAAAGGAAGAAGTTTTTTTATATCTCGAAGATAATTCAGTAAATCAGATGAGATAAAAGTAGTGGACCCAAGTCCCAATATAGCGTCCCTACCTATATGAATAGATCTCCCGAGCCAGGTTTCCAGCAAAGCAAGTGGTGAATAAATGAAAGATTTTTTAAGAGAGATCTCCAGATCAAAGAGGCGCTAGAGGGGAAAATATCTGGGAGTCTGAGCCAAATTACAAGTGAAAAAGGAGTAATATATTTCCCATGTATAATATGATGCCAAATACCATCCTGTGTCAAGACTCACCAAAGATTTTTTGTTGCTAAAGCTTGTTTGAAAAGTGCAACATTGTGAAGTCCCCAAACACCTACCGCTTTTGGCATTGCGATAATATCCCATTGACAAAGATGAAGAGATTGTTTATTGTTGCCGCCTGTCCAAAGAAAAGAATACATCATTTGTCTGATCTTATTCAATATGGAGTGAGTAATGGTATCAAGATCCATCCAATAGACTGTTTGGCCTTCCAACACCGATTTTAAAAGTATGAATCTTCCACCCAGAGTGAGCCAGCGATTGCACTAGTGTGCAATTATTTTTTCAAATTTTATAAGAAGCCAGTTCCAATCAATTACTTTGTAACAATCCGGATTAAAGAAGTAGTCGAGATATCTTAGACCCAGTGAGATCTCATGGTATCCGAATGAAAAGATTATCTTAAAAGTCTCAATGTTTGCCGCCAATAATCCAGAATAGTGAAAAGTGGATTTTGACTCATTAATCTGTAATCTTGAAGCTCGATAGGAGAGGTTCAGAATCAATTTGATTTCCTTCCATTCTCTTGGGTCCTCTTTTGTGGCTATGATGATATCATCCACAAAGAATAAGAGCATAACTTTTACCAATATTGATACTTTAATGCTAGTAATAATCCCTTCACGCTAACCCGACTTGATAAGAATACTCAAACCTTCCAAGGCCAATATAAATAAGAGAGGGGAAAGAGGACATCCCTATCACAGACCTCTTTCATTTGAAAAGAAGGATGTGGATTATCCATTAACCAGGATGGAAATAGTCACACTAGACACACACCCCATGATCCAATTTGTGAATGGAAGGCTGAAACCATATTGCAATAATATCAACCTAAGGTATTTCCAGTTGATACAGTTGAAATATTTTTTAAGATCAAGCTTTAAGATCAAAGCTTGCAATTTCTTTTGTTTTATGCTGTGCAACACCTCTTGTGCCGATCCAATAACATCCAGTATCTGTCTACCTTTGATGAATCCCAGATGTTCCTCCGAGATAAGGCGAGTCATGAACGGTTTAATCCTATCGACCATAATTTTTGTAATAATATTATAGCAAAGATTACGCAACACAATAGGCCTAAAGTCACTGAAGGAGTTGGGATTATTTGATTTTGGAATCAGAGTAAGAAAAGTGGAGTTTAAAGCTCGATAAACCATTCCTCTGAGTCTAGAATTTTCAACCAGTTCCCAAAGGTCGTCACTGATCAGATCAAAAAAATGGAGATAGAATTCGACTGTCCAACCATTCGAGCCGTGAATTTTATCCTTTTTAAAGGTGTTGAGTGCCTTCCAAATCTCTTATTTTGTACAAGGAACAAAAATAATTTCTGCCTCACGATCACATATGATCTTTGGAAAGAGTCTCATAATAGATGCTTGATCAACAATGTTAGTAAGACCTTTATATCGATAGGAACTTTTGAAATGTTTGAATGCTGCATCTAGAAGGTTGTCCTGTCCAGTGATAGAGACAACTCCATCCGATTGTAGTTCCCAAATATTCTTGTGATTTCTTCTGTGACTCACAAATTTGTGAATTTTTTTTGTATTGTTGTCTCCACAATTGATCGAGGTGGCTCTGCTTTTTTGACGCCAGTGAGCTTCCTCAATTAGTAGTATATTATTCCATTCCATCTCAAGGAGTTTTAAATTTTGTTGTAGACTTATAAGATCATTTACCTTTCTCTCAGAGGTTTCCAAGATCAAAGCTTGTATGTTGTGTTCAAGCTGCGATAGTCGTTAAAAAGTCTTTGATATCTGTTGTCGGGCCCAACATTTCACTTTTGATTTTAAATATTTTAATTTACCAGCTAAACGTCTCTGTACATCCGACTCATTTTTATAGGATTGATCAATCCAAACATCAGAGACTAGACGCTCAAAAACATGATTCCCCAACCAAATTGGATTAAACTTAGAAGGGTATGAAGAGCGATGAGAGTAACAATCCAACTGTAGAATAATGGGGGCATGATCTGAGATGTAAGGATATGCGACCCAAGTTCTAAATCTGTCAGCATGCTGAAGAAGGGAATCTGATAAGAAGAAGCAATCAAGGTGCTTTGAAATACTCGTTGTACCAGACTTGCCATTTCTCCAAGTGGGAACCACCTCAGCCGATAATAGGTCGACCAAATTATGTTGTTGAAATATATCACTGAACTATGAGGCTGCTGCATCAGTGGAGGCAGTCATTCCCCAAATCTCAGAAGAAGATAAGGTGAACTTGAAGTCCCCCGCAAGAATGAGATTAGGTATCGCTAGAAGACCTGATGCCGATACCTTTGACCATAAAGCAAGTTTATCAATACAAGGTCCATAAATGTTGAGGAGTTTGACTTGTCGCTTGTTGGTGCAACAGGTGCTTGTCAATAAGATGCCACCACAAAAAAATAATGGCTTTAGTTAAAAAAAGATAGGGTCCCAAGCCACAAGAAATCCACCCGATGTGCCCACCGAATTTACTGCACTGACAAACCAGTGTGGCTTTAGTCTATTCATAAAGGCACAAGAACGATGTTCGTCCACTAGGGTTTCCTGTAGAAAAATAATGCTTGGATGAATTTTATCAATTAGTCGTCGGAGAGAGGCCTTTTTGAGAGCGCCTCCAACCCCATGAATGTTTAGGGATAAGAGTATCATAGAAGTGACTTGGAAAGGGCTTTGATGCCTCTAAGCACCCCAAGGTTAGTCAATTCAGCAAGTGAATCAATAGATAGAGTAACAAAAGAGCAGGCTTTCCTCCGAGCACTGCGAGTTTTTATAGGAAAGGTCTCAAGTCCTAAGCCGCGAGACCAGGAGAAATCCTTTTTAGTAGAGTCTGTAGATAAATCACGACAGAAAGTAGATGGCATATATTGAAAGTCGTTAATGGGAGATTTACCTAAATAGGTAGGTAGAGGGACCAAAAGATGCAATTCCATTGAAGGTGGAATTATGAGAGATAACCCATTACTGTCAACACCATGTGTCAAGAAGGAGGAAAATAGAGATGTAATCCCAACTAGGCTGGTGTTAATCATAGAAAGAGGTACAACAAGAAGGTTAACCAGTTCGGAGGGCAGGTTCGAAGTGGAGTCTGTGAGGACCCCACTAGTGACATGTGGTGGGGGAGAAGACGAATTTTCAATAATCGGTGACAACAGTGGAGTAGGAGAACAAGACTTAAAAGGCTCAACAACTACAGATGGTGATGAAGCGGGTGAGATACTTGACGTTGGCGTAACAGTTTGATGGGGATCCAGTCCCAAGATAATATATGTATCTAAGTGGTGTCTTTCCCAAGAAGTGAGAGTAAAATAAAGAATAGGGAACAACTGTTTAATCTTACCAGTGAGCGTGGAAGGAGGAATCGACTGTAGATCAGTAGTATCCATCAGGTACATAGTCCCCTAGTCCATAGTGCCTTCAAATCTCAGAGGATAGGAGTCCACCCCCGGAGAGTCATCCCTAGGCAGCTTGCAAAGGAAAGATCCTTCAGATTCCTCCTCTTTAGGGGCTCCTATGCAGTCACGCCAAAGATGTCTCGTTTGATGACAGGAAGAGAAATGAAAAGGAATACCAATGTAGTCCAATCGTTGTGTCACCAAGCGTCCACACCAGAAAATTTCTAAGACATCTGGTAGCCTAGCATGTATGTCCATCTCGACCATAATCCTCGCCAGTTTCTTGTTTGAACTCTTTAAGAGTTTTGGGTCTATACAAATGAAGTGCCCCAGTTCATTACTGATGGCCTCTAGCGCGTTCTTGGTCCAGTATTGTAAGGGGGGTCCGGGTAGAAGAACCCATACATGTCGAAACCAGAAGGAGTCCGTTTAAGGATTAAATGAAACCCACCATCTTTTAAGCATGATACTGCCACTACCAATGGTCCAGAAAGTATCAAGTATTAGCTTTGAGTCCTCTGGTGTGTTAAAAATAAAACCGAACCAACCAAAAGAAAGGGTAATAAGCTCCGACATGTATCCTAAAATAGGTAACTAGTTGTCTAAAAGCCATTCTTGTAGGGAATCAATGCTAAGAGCACGATATGTAAACCTGCTCACAAGTCCACAAAGGGAGAGTTAGACACTTTCCTCTAAGCCCACATCCGAGCCCATGATCATGCATCGTTTTCTCTTGTTAGGCTTCCACAGTCTTTTGGTGCTCGGTGGCTTGGGTAACCACGACTGTGAAAAAAGTGCTCGCTCTTGTAGACCTTTTAAATGTCATTTATCAACACGTCTGAGGGAAGAGACCAGTCTAGGTAGCGAAGAAGATGTCAGATGAGTTATAATGATGGGCGGGAAAGGAGAAATAGATAGCGGAGGAGATGCGGGTTCTGCCACCTTTGGAGTTGTGGTAAGGAGAGAAGACATAGAAACACTATGAGCATCCAAAGGTGTGAAGAGACCGGCACTCTTCCATAGGGCTTCGTCAGCCGCACTCATAAGTGTGCTGACCTCAGCCTCCATTGGAAGGTGTTGGAAGGCCCCTCCAAAAGATGCCACCTCGCGTAGATAGTAACGAGGAACAGGTTTCAAGGCATAAAAAACTTATGAAATAATTAAGAATACACCAATACTGTCAAGTCTATAGGAAATTAGTTATGAAGCCAGACAGGTAGAGTACAAAGAATGGAAAAGAAGAAGTTAAGGAGGAGGAAACGTCAGTTCAAGGAGCACCAAGTGGAGGGTTCTAGAGAGTGAGAGGTAACAACAAGGGTGGATCCAACGACCATAGTAGGCTCTTCAAAAAATTATATGGACAAAGGATTCACCATATTGGGCTTAGGCAGTAACTACTCCATAAATGCCGAGCTCTGGTTCCAATAAGAACCCACTACAGTCAAATCACCATTAGAACCGAGCTCCGATCTCATACCTCTGTTCCCCTTCAGGATGGAACAGGTGTATGGTTTTGAGAGGTCGAGTGGTAGCGACCACATAATCATGTTATTAATGCATTGATTTAAATGTGTATACCATCACAAAATCACCTTAATGAAATGCATAAAAGTAGAAAGAAAAAGAACCAATACTTATTTGCAAGTAATCAACAAACATATACTAAAGAATATATATATATATATATATATATATATATATA
>ML778142.1:723393-753776 GCA_009831015.1 Picea engelmannii | reverse complement strand
AGAGAGAGAGAGAGAGAGAGAGAGAGAGAGAGAGAGAGAGAGAGAGAGAGAGTAAACCCACTTTTAAATGCCAATTTCATTTAAATTCCATAATATCATATTACAAACTGATGTGATCAACCACTATATCATGCAACTTATCACTCAATGCTACGACATTATAAAGATCAAATAACATGAAACAACCACTTTTTTCTCCGATATCTCTAATGCTCATTCCAATATTTAGACACCCCCTTGACTACTCGGGTAATGATGGACCATTTTTCTATTATGCTCCCTTAGGAATCCTTTCTTAATCATAACAAGGAGGTTCATGGACACACTATAATTGGTAGATTATTGAGTACTGGTTTAACTATTGGTATTGGTATTTAATTGAAGTACACCCATTTAAATGTTTTCATTACTTTGTCTTGGAAAATTAATTGAAGTACAAGTTTTATAATAATGATGACTTTACATTTTTTTTTTTGGTTATATTTTTTAAATTCAAAAGTTTATTATTACTATTTTTTATATTTTTTTAAACTCAAAAGTAAATTAAATCTTATTAGTGATGTTACTTCTTTGTTTTTCTAAAATATGCTAAAAATAAATTAGCCCCACTAACCCTCTTAAATGTATTTTTTCTTGGATGTATTCTTCTTTTTCTACATACTTTTATTCCCCTGTATATTCCCTTTAAAAATTGTCTTCTTCTTTGAAAAAATTCCAAAAATTGTCTTCTTCTTTGAAAAATTTCCATTCCTTGTGCTACTTACTATAATAACCTAACAATTTTGCAAATTTATTTTCACTGACTTACTAAGTGACTTACTAACGTATTTTCACTTTTATTATTAATATATATATAAACATAAAAAATTGAAAACCATATACTATTGCTATATACGTATATATGTTATACTTCATACTTTACCACTTATATAGATAAGTATGTATCTCACCTCCTTACAGAATAAGTGATACCTTTTACTTTTGTGTTTATATAATTCCTTCAATAAATTTGGCATGTTTTCACTTAGTTTCTCCTTTATATACAATTTTTTTGATTTATTCTTTATAAAATTAAAAATCAACAAATCAATATTTACATGTCATATTATTATCCCATAAATTTGACATGCTTCCACTTAGTTTATCCCTTATATACAAGGTAATTTGCTTATATATTCCACTTAGTTTATCCCTTATATACAAGGTAATTTGCTTATATATAAGCAAAAAAAACTAGGATGTTTTCATTAATAATGTTTGAGAAAGTGTGATTCATATAACAAGAAGAAAACCTACATGCACCACAATGAATTATAAATTTAATGTGAAAAAATATATTCTCAATTAATATAGCAACAAGAAAGCATGCATATATTGTTCTGCATTACAAGTTTAACTTGAGAAAGTATATTTTCATTACTTTATTTTTTACTTAAATAAAGGTAATTACATCATATTTGCAAATAAATCCATCATTATAGATGTTATAACTCAATCAAAAAAATAGCTATCACATTTTTTATGCTACAGACATTAGTTAGTACTTGTTCCACATGCATCTTTACTTTCAACATTGTTTTATTTTGACAACTACAAAAATAATTACATTATATTTACAAATAAGTCCATCATTATAGATGTTATCACTCAATCCAATAAATAGCTATCACATTTTCTATGCTACAGATATTAGTTTGTACTTGTTCCATGTGCATCTTTACTTTCAACATTGTCTTATTTTGACATCTACAAAAAGAATTGCATCATATTAACAAATAAGTCCATCATTTTGGATGTTATCACTCAACCAAGAAATAGATCACATTTTCTATGCTACCAGAATTAGTTTGTACTTGTTCCACATGCATCTTTATTTTCAACATTGTCTCATTTTGCTATCTACAATCATGCGTAATGCACATTTAATTAAAGCATTTCTTACAATTTTATTTTGAAAAGATGATTTGTATATCAATATTATAATATTTATGGTTTATAACTTTTAGCAAATCATCAATTACAGGTAGTTGATATTAGTGAAGAAACACATCTATGGATAAAGAAAAATCTGGTAACAATATTTAAGAACATATTATATTTTGTTTTGTTTATTTACTATTAGTTTTTTTTAATTTAGATGGAGAAATTTGAATTTAGACACTATACCAAATGTGAAGGATCATTTTCCTTGGTTTAAAGTTTCTTATTTAATGCGTAATTTGCATAATAGTTATTCCTTTGCAAGAAATAAAAAATGAATACATAATGTTAATTTGATATTACTTTCAACATAAGCAAGCTTATTTATGTAAATATAACATCAAAAACTCATTAAGTCACTACTCGATACATCATTAATTTAAATAATTTTTTCTTTTTTCAATATTCATTTAAATTGCAATGTAGACTTGACTTGAGCCTCTGAAAGATCAATATGAAATATCCTATATTACCTTATTATATAAGGAATAATTATACTATTCATCTCCAAGGTCACCACCCAAATCCAACCATGGTCAAGCTTTCCTTTTATCACTAGCACATCTCCTAATATTCCTCTTCCTTCCCTAAAACAATGACCAAAATTCAAATATGAAGGGTTACTTTATGTTTTTACATAATAACCTTTCATTATTACACAATTACAAGAGAACTAATTACTTTTAAGTTTTTATATATTATTCTTATTTTCAAAAACTATTATTTTATTTATTAAACAAAAAAATTGATACATGAGAGACCTTCTACAATTATTAAAAATAAAAATTAAAAAGATGATAAATGGCATCTTTGTCTAAGCCCACAGTATGGCTTGAGAAAAGGAGTTGTACAACCATTTATATGCACTAACATAGAAATTGATTCCACACAACACTCTTTCCACTTAACTAAAGGAAGATTAAATCCTACATGTAAAAGAATTAGTCTAAGATAAAGTCAAGATTCCAATTTTATGATAAATGTAATCCATTTTTTTTCTCCCACTACATCATGAATCTACCTATCATTTAGAAATCCAAATTGATTTTAGGATATTGATTTTGAGACTATCAGAGTCATCTGTTGAACCATGGTTTTTCTATAATTTCATATAGTGCATTGCATTACGAAATTGACTAAAAGTCCTTAAAAAATTTAGGGTTATCTTTTTTGGAATCAAGGAGAGAAATGTTGAATATATAATTCCAAGAATTTCCCCTAAAACTATGAACTCTTCAAAAATTGCCAATAAATCTTCCTCCATAAGTTCATAGAAACCATCGTAAAATTCAATCGATCACCCATCTAACCCAACTTTTATCTTGTTGGAAATAATATATCACTTTCTTTTATTCTTCTTTAGAAATAGGGTCCATCAAATGCTCATTCTAATTGTCCTCAACAAACCTCAACATGAATGAAGATATTTTTGGCATGAATGAAGATATTTTTATTATTTTTTCTATATTGTTCCCTTCTAGTTCCTTGAAGAGAGATTGAAAGTGTGTTGTACATGCCTTTGATATTTCTTTGAAGCTATTAACTTTCTCTCTCTCATGATTCAACGTTTCCCAAAATTTGGTGTTTAAGTTTATCCTCATATTTGCAAAATTGTGAAAATATCTTATGTTTTTGTCCCTCTTTTCAACCCATGTGGCTTTTCTTTTGAGACTTCATTATGCACTTCCCCCATAAGTAAATTCCTTCTAGAATCCCCCAACTATTTTAGGGATTGATGTTCATCCTCACTAAACAAAACACTAGTGTTCATCTCATATATTTTCTCTATATGAGCTTCAATTGTCTTCATGTCCACATGGCTACTATATTTATTTTCCTTGACCCATTATTTTGTTAATTTTTTTATCATTTTTAAGGACACGTGGAAATGGAACATTAATGTCCCTTCTCCCCCATAGTTTACGTGCTTCCACTCCTGACTCACCATCTCCTTGTATTCCTCATCCTTGAGCTAGGTATGGTTGGATTTGAAGGGTGTTAGGGGTCTTAGATTGTCCTCTTCCATTTGTAGGAAAATAAGAGAGTGATCAAGTATTACCCTTTGATTTGTAAACTGTCATGGATATTCCACTGGAACAGTTCGTCACAATAGATCCGATAGATAAAACTAAAATCTTCACTATGAAGGTTAAATTCCTTTAGATTCCAAAATATTTAGTTACTGATTTCTAGCTTATGCATAGAATAGATAAAATGCGGAAAATATGGAACGATAAAATACAAACACACACCATCCACAAGATAAAAAAAATATTTACTCCGGGAAACCCTTATGGGAGAAAACTCAGCCAGGAGGTGAGGTTGCTCTGTTCTCTTTTCTTTGGTATGGAAAAAATGCAAGTACAAAGGAGAATACACTCTCTATGGAGTTACCTAAGACTTGTGGCCTGTTAGGCTGCTACAGAACATTAACCCCCTCTATTATGCTCTTTGATTTCCCACTCTGAGTTTGTTTTCTCTGTTATGGAACAAAATACAATAACATAGAATAGAACTCCTTCTCCTCGTAGTGGCATGGTATTTAACATAGCCCGATAGACATCTAGGCGTATATGTTTTTGACTTCCTCAACCTTCAATTGGGGTAGGGTTTTGAACCTTCTAGATTCTTCTTTAAATTACTCACATGGCTAGCCCCATATGCATGAGTAATGGGGGCTAGCGTGGCATCCTCTCATATCATGGTGGTCAACATGATAGGTCAACTTGCAAGAGACATAACTTTTGCATACGAACTCTGATTGACACATGATCCACACTATTGGAAAGGTATCAGAGTGTAGAACACCTTCAAGGGGGTGTGCAGAAGTTTCGAACACCAAAACCCTAAAAAATGTCATTTAATGCCTCAACATGGATTTGGAAGGTTCCAGACCCCAATTTTTCAAACTGGGACCATAACAGTTATGCTTTGTCTCTTAGAAGCGACCATGGAAACTCGGACCTCAAGGTATGATTCAAGACCAATATTAGTATTTTAATTCACATTGGACTAACCCTTCCATGCAATATGCTTCTCAACCATGTGGGATGCCAACACAACAATGGGTGGCTTCAACTCCTCAAAAATAGCTATGGCAATAGGGGTGGAGAAATCCCACTTTAGGAGGCCCTCAACAACCCATGAAACAACCACCCATGTAACTTCTCCCCCCCTCCCCATATGCAGGCATCCACATCAGCCCCTCCTTGACCACAACTACCCACACAACCCATCCCTAACCCTAATAACAAAAGTCCAGGCCAACCAACCCAAGTTGTTGGACTTGCTTCCTACCCTACCTATTCCATCTCTTCCCTGGAATACAATGATATCCACCTTCAATATGGGAAGACACTAACCAAGGAACAACCTCATATTTGTATTAAATATCTAAATGAGGATGTCTGAAATGAAGAATCAAAACCAAAACAATCTCAGGAACCTTTGAAAGCTCATAATGCCCACCCTGAACTTCAAAACCCACACTATATTGAAAGATTAAACCTAGAGAAACCTCTTACTTAGAATAAGTATGACTTCTTGGGGGAACTCAAGAATGTGTGTGTTAAAATACCACTATTCCAAGCCATCAAGGACAATGCCTATTTATTCAAAATTGCTAAGGGAACTTTGTTTGAGGAAACTTGATAGAAAATGAAAGGACCCTCAAACTGTCCATGTTATGGGTAAACTGTCAGATTTAATGATGGGGGGAGTTCTTGCTAGCGGAACCCCCCCCCCCCTATGACTACACCAGGGTTCAAAATGTAGGCAGATCAATTAACCGTCTAAAAGTTAGCTACTTCTCTAACTACCCCAAACATACCAAAACTCATACAATAAAAGCAAAGATGAGAGGAATCGAGTAACTATACCTCTAATTCGCATCTGGTGATGATCCCCTCATGCTTGAAAGCTTCGCTGACTGCACTCCTCCTCCCAAGGATGACCTACATTCAAAGATAGACAAACAAAAAGCTACAAGCATGCTATTTCATATACAAATTAGGGTTAGATGTTAGAATGTCAAAACATAAACCATTAAAAGAATTCAATACACCATGATTTGGGACAAGAAAAGTAATTCTTTTATTAATAACTCAATGATTATACCTTTACAACCAAAGCCGACTACTGCTCCACGAACCTGGTCCGAGCTCCTCTTCACCAAGCTCCAAGTGCACCTTTGTATGGCTTCTCCTCTCAACCTTCTGATCTCTTCTTGGGAAGTGAATGGGTTCTCATGGAGGAAGAAGGGCTAAATGGGGAATGTTGAGGAAATTCTCACAAAAGGGTTGCAATTACTTGGGCAAGGAGGGGATGTGAAACGAGCATAGTTTCACTGTTCTTATGTCTAGATGTGGAATGAGACCCCAATACCTCCTTTAATATGAAAAAAAGGATGGTTATTTGGTTGGGTGACGGGCTATAGGCAGTGGATTAGTTGGGAAACTACCCAATAGCCCGTAATCTCAACGAATTCTTGGCAACTTTTGCAAGTATACAGAGGCTGTAATGGTGAAAAAAACGTATGTATGCGGGTTGTAGTGGTGCAAAAAGAGTATGTACGCAGGAAGTATTGGTGCAGGGTGCGTACATCTTCAAAAAATTGGTTTTTTAGAAGAGCAACTCAATAGTGCTTTGGCAAAAAATGCAAGTAAGAGGGCCAAAGGCCAGGTATGCATGTGTAGAGAAATTTAGGGTTATAACAGATGAACCCTAATGTGTGAGGTCAGAAGAGCATCTGATGGCTGAAATACATTACAAAATCTTCACCAATGTACGAAACGAGTGAGCCCGGGACCATAGCTCAGGAGGTGCCATCTGCAAAATAACAATTGTATCTCCGAGGCGGGCATACCCAAGCTCAGGATGAAATAAATCATGGATGCCAATCAAATACACTACAAATCCATGTCATATAACTATATAAAGTGTATCTGCGAGCAATAAAAAACAATTCTACATCTCAAAATCAAATATATACAAGTATAGTATCCATCTTCAAGAAGTCGATACCGCCTGATGGCTGGAAATGAGCTCTTCATAGCTCGAGAAAAAAATTCAAGATCTTTAAAAATAGGGTAGGAGTACAATGTGAGTGTATGACTTCACTACCCAAAGGTCTTTGATGACTCGTCAGGAAATGACAAGAGGATCTTGATGATCAGGCAAAGAACTTCATTGATTTTGAACAAGGACTTGATTGGACTTTCAGGATGGCCGGGTCATGAGGTCAAGAGACAAACTGTAGAAAGGTCGACTTAGGTTGGGTGAAAATTCCCTTGGACAAAATCATGAAATATTATTAGACTCAGGCATCATGAAATTGACATAAGTTCACGATGCAGGAGGCAACACAAACTCTCCATGTGTTTGGAAGAGTAACCAAACGGAGGAGGACATAGATCTATGTAGCGAGAAAAACTTCCTAAGGTCATATTAAATCCAAATGCTTGATGAACAAACAAAAGGATGTGCTTTGTCCAAGGGCGACTCATTGTGCTGCTAAAAAAGAATATATATTTCTCGTCCCCTCTTTTTGGGTTTTTATTTTTTATTTTTTTGTCTTTTTCAATTTTTTAAAGAGCTTTGAAAAAGAATAAAAGAATGCTACATTACAAAGGAGGAACGAGTGTCGCAAGAAAGCATCCTAGTTACAAGCGCAAGGAACACACTTATGCTCAAACCAAGGAGACATGTGCAGGAAAAGGACACTCAGGGAAAATTCCTCCATGGGTCAAGGTGTCAGGTCACAGAGGCAAAGTGCTACAAGGCTTGCGTATAAGGCATGCTTCAAAGGTTTAGCTGAGAGAAAAATAGATCCGACATTAGGCGAAAGATGCAGAGATGCAAATGCGATTAGCAAGACACAATGAAACTCCCTTCAATGTAATTTTAATGAGCCCATAGAAGGTAAGCTCGGTAGTTTTTTCACGTTTAGAGAGTCTGAAAAAACATAAAAGAAGACTCCAAAGGGTACCTTTTTTGAAGATAGTCTAGTCATTTCGAAAAATGGATAAACTAGCATCGAAAAGATGTCTATTCAAAACCTTTTTAATGAGTGTGACAAAGACAAGATCACTCAACAATCTTTTCAATTTTAAGGAGTTTGAAAAGAGATTAACTATGGACTCACAACCTTTTTCTGGATTTAGTCTCCTTAGCCCGAAAAAGTATAAAATTTACTGAGGAGAACTCTCCCGATGAGACAAATCTCTCGAGGCATACCTTTTTCCTCCATAATCCATAGGCTGGAAAAGGGGTAAACTCGTGCCAGTAGATGTTCTTCTGGACCAATTTAACGAGTGTGAAGGAACAAGGTCACTCGACGATCTTTTCAATTTTAGGGAGTCTAAAAAGAGCTTAACTATGGACTCCGTGGGGGTTCCTTTTTTGTAAGTAATCTCCAAGTTCTGAAAAAGGTGATAAACCAAAACCAAGGAGAATGTTCCTTTTTCATAAATTTATTCCCTCAGGCTCGAAAAAGGGTTAAACTTATACCTGAGAATACTCTTCTAGCGAACCAAAGTTTCTAGAGTATACCTTTGTTCATAAAATTGACCATCCAGACCGAAAAGGGGTAAATTACCGCCGGACAGACGTGCCTTCAAATTTGAGTTTGGCGAGCATGAAGGAAAACAATATCACTCGACAATCTTTTCATGTTTAGAGAGTTTGAAAAGGGCTTAAAGAAGACTCCATAAGGTTACTTTTCTCAGTTAATACAGACAAGATTGAAAAGCATAAATGTAGTCCTGTCGGATGTTACTTTCGGATTTCAAAGCGAGCTTGAAAGACAACAAAGCATGCTCATTTTGGGAGTCCTAAGGGTGAGGCCAAGAGTGATGGTGTATCAGATGAATGAGGCTCAATCTCATAATAATGACAGGACTAACAAGGATTCTCGAGCCTAGAGTCATTAGAGACAACATGGATGCAAAAATGCAACAAGGATCTATTTAGGGAATCCATGTAAAGGTAGGCTCTACCACCTAATCACGACACTTCTAAAGAAACAATGATGGTTCCGTGTTGCACTTCAGTGGGATCGATCCTATGGTGAAGCGGAAAAGACAACAAGATGCATAAAGTGGAGGTGGAATCCCAACCTATATGCAAAACGTTGGAAAAAATGACTTTTACCAGAGGATTTTTTAAAGTGATGCATCTCCCAAAAAGTTACCAAACCAAAAGGCAAAGTGTATTGTAACATCCAATAAGAAAATCAAGAATGAGATTTAATGACTTCCAATCCATAAAAAACGACAAAGGGGGTCAAAAAAGTGGCAAAAATGGCCAAAAAAGTCTCTAAATAGAAGTTGACAACTCATTTTCACCATTGTAATTTGAAAATTAACCAAAAGGTAAAAAACACCCCTTTTCTAAAGAAGTTGATTCCGGGAGCTCCAGAGGATGAAACGAACTTCCACTCAGACCAAGTAAGTACAAACTCATCCCTCCTGCATTTCCATTCTTCCTTTATGCATTACTTTTTGTTTTTTGGGGGGTGTGCTCTCCTAAAAAAGGGTGACCCTACGTGTACACAGGATGTCCAAGGACAACCCGTGTATGTACTCAGGCAGAAAACAGTCTTCTTGCGTACATACACGACTGTGACCAAAATATCCCACGTACACCCTCAAAAGCATGAAAAAAATAAAAATGCAAGAGCTAACTCCCTTTTGAATTGCCATGGAATAGGATGTATGTCCACTAGAGGGAGAGGGAAAACAGGGATATTGATATCTTGGTCGATGAGGACCCGGTTTCCATTGCCGCATTGAAACAATGTGGGTTTTGGAAGTTCTTCCGGTGTCTGTTTATGAGGGCACAACCCAGGTTACTGAACACCTTGGTAGATTATTGGCATCCAGATGCAGAGGCATTTATGATAGAGGGGCAGTCGTTGACTCCAATGACTAAGGATGTATAGTTCTTGACTGACCTCTCGAGGAGAGGGGAACTAGTCAATCTGCACAATTTCCCCCCTAGTCCTTTCAATATTGAAGACTACATCAAGATGCATTGCGAGGCCGACACTAAGAAAGTAGGTTCTCAAGTGCCCATCAACAAGATCACCAACTTGTCGCTGAAGGTGATCTTATTACTTATTGGGTGAATCACTGGATCCGTGACCCTACACCAGGCTTCCCAGGTGCACATGCATTGTGAAATTCAGTGCCTCGAGGCACATATTTACAACTGGAGCACGACCATGCTCACTTTCATGAAGAGGTAGCTGACAGAGTGTCAAGAGCATAGTAACAAGAACTTCAGGTTTGACACTATTCTATGCTCGTTCTTCTTCGAGAGGGTGCCAAGTCTGAGTCCCAAAGAGACTGTACGAGGGAATGTGGCCTCCTTCCCAGCGGTATGCATATGGAAAGCACTGCCACCACGACAGGGGGGAGGGAGGACCATAGAGGCCTTTGACGACAAATTATTTGACTGGTGGGAACGATAGATTCCAACCATAGAGGACTACCCCTATGCTGGAATCAACTTCTCCAGAGATTCAGACATGCTTGTACATCCCAAAGAGGAATGAGGAGAGTTAGGTACATGTTTTTAAAGTTATTTAATTTTTAATTTCCTTTATATATATCATTTTTATATGCATTAGAGTACTGGCATCTATGTATCCGTTATGTACAGATGTGTGACCGGTGCGCTTGACAGACTTCTCGAGGACTCGACGACGTCCTCGACCAAAGGCAGGACTAGCAGCAGTCAGTGGACCAACAACCGCAGAGGGACCTCCAACCAGAGAGGCTGATAGAGTTTTGAGACGGGTGGAGCAAAACCTCACCATGCTCACTTGCACAGTTCCTATGGACGAGATCGAGGATCTCCCACCTTCTAATTAGCCTCATGTAGTTGGGGTGCCACGGACTTGGGTCTATATTTTTCGGTGTTTGGCTAACTCCGTCGTTCACTACGATGGGGCCAATAGGCCCCGAGCTTAGATAGGCTAGACTCTTATGTTCCGAGAAATTTTTTTGTATATTTTTGAGGGCATAAGCCTCGATATGTATACCGAATGTTATTTTTGAGGTGTTCGCGCCCACCTATGTACTCTGACACTTTTTGACACATATATATATATATATATATATATATATATATATATATATATATATATATATATATATATATATATATATATATATATATATGGCTTATGGATCACAAATGTATGTACATGTGTATGTGTGTGCTTCTTTTTATGTGTGTGCAACATGCCAATCTAATACTTGATTAGCTAGACTATCTGTCGTTTGATTTAATCTCCTAGGAACATGGATATTTGTAATGTAATCAAAGTAATGTTCTAAGAGATGTACCCTAAGGAAACGTCGGTGTAAAGTAGGATCATATACGTAGTAAACTCTGTTTAATTGGAACACAACTAGCTGAGCATGTAAGTAGACCCGGAGGTGAGAAATTCCATGCGACAAAGCGTTGTGAAGAAACTCTATCACTTCATTGTACTCGGTGACATTGTTTGTGGCGTCACCTAGACAGATACCTCCAGAAGATAGCAATTGGCCTGCAGGTGTGAAAATCACCCAAGCTGCGGAATCAAGCCTCCAATGTGTCGGCTAGCGTCGTCCACGAACCCAAAGAACACCTCCAATTCACTTAACATATGCCACAGTAAAAAGGAAGACATAAATAACTACACACCCATAAAACGAAAAAAGACAAAAAATCTGAATAATAACTATACATATGTACAAGAAGTCACCCAGGTGACCAACCTAAGAGTAATAATTCTTGAGGTAGAGCCCATTTCTAGGCTCCACCAAGGAGGCATTTCCCTCAAAGTCAACTAGACGGTAAGCGCCCTTCTTTAAGACCTCTTTCACTATGAAAGGTCCGAACCACATGGGTTTGAACTTGCCTACCCCCAGGGGATCCTTGTCTTGATCATAAACCAAGACAAGATCAACTTCGAAAAAAATACGAGGACGGACGGACCGATCATATTGACACTTGACTCATTGCTTATGAGCCTCATTGGCCAAGGCTGCATCACGATGTTTCTCATTGATCTGCTCGAGATATAATAGGCATTCCTCAAGTGGTGAAGTGTCTGGCAACAACTCTACTGCTGACTCTAAAGATGGGATTTTACACTCGATAGGCAAGACTACTTCGAGCCCATATACGAGTTGAAAAGGTGAGAAACTGATGCAGGAGCATCTCAAGCGAGCCAGTGCGAAAGCAAAAGACAGCTGGACAAGCGCCAGTGCAAATTTTGAAATTACCTTGAAGTTGATGTGAAATCTTAAATGAAGTCATTAGGAAGAAGCGCACTTGTAAAATGTAAACGAACCTTGAGCAATTCTCTCTCGTCCTTTAGTAGGTAGAAGGCATTTATGGTAGTTAATGTAAAATAGATAGAATTCAATTCTAGATTAGACAGCTTTAGAGAGCAAGAGGGAAACAGGATATAGACACCCTCATTGTGTATTGTAACATGATTAAAGCATTAGAGAAGAGCATAGAGGAGAAGCAGAGAGCTATGTAGCAGACTCCATGTACATAAGTTCTGAATTAATACAAAGAAAGCTGTGATTCAGACTCATGGTGTTCATATATTCTCTGTGTATGCATCTTTGAATGTTATGCTCATGAATGTTTTACTCTTTCTGTTATACAATTTCTTTTATGCTATGTATGAATGATTTCTTGTTGAATGTTTGAAATCTAAGAGGAAAGGATAATGGAATGAGTTTCAATTGTTTCTCTATCTGAGCAAGAGTTCCTGCAAGGAGTGCAGTTGAAGTGTCCGCAAGGAGTGCATTGACAGAAGGTTCAGAGATTTGTCTCTGAAAGCTCAGGAGAGATAGCTTTTGTTCTCATTTCCACAGAAGTGCAGTAAATCACAGGAGCCGTGCAAGGAGTGCGCAAGCCAAGTGAAGCCTCAGGGTTGTGAACCTAAGTGAAGAGTTTAGAGACCGCTGCTGCAGGTGTGCGCAGAGTCAAAGGATTTCAACACTTAGGGAGTATTTGGAAATCTGCCGCAAGGAGTGCGTGCAAGTGTTTTTCTAAAAGACGTAGAGTAGTGGAAAGTTCAAAGAGACTCGAAGCCTTAAAAGTGGTCGAGGAAAGCGTAGCAACGTCGGGTCGCAGGAGGATAGATTCTCAGAGTAAGAACGGATGGTCAAGATTCTCTGAGGAGAATTCACGAATTTTCGTGAGCTGTTAGATCTCACAGAGGAACAGAGGGGTTATGACGACAACATCGAAAGGTTCTAAGCTCAGGAGGGGTAGGACCATAGATCCAAGCCACAAGGGCCGTCGGATTTACACGAGGATACTTGTATCAGGTTTTCATGGGTGGAAGTCCCGTAAACCTTGCAACGGGAATCACGATATTCCAAAAAGCGATATCCCGAAATCTAGGAAGATTCATGTGGGCCACGGAGGAGTCAGTGAGGGGACAGGTGGCGTACTACAGACACAGAGTCAAACTCCATTGACCATTTCAAAATTTCGTGAAGTGAAATCCCGAATTCACTACATCAAGATTCACGATATTGCGAAGTTCGAAGTCCCGATGAAGTGAAGTGGCATTGAAAAGTCAAAGCTCACGAGTGTATCGAAGTTTCGACAAATCAGAATTCGGGAGTTGGGGAGACAAGTTTCTCGACATTGCGATCGCCGAAATCGCGATAAGGAAAATCCCAAAAAGGAAATAGAAAGGTCAGCGTTGACTGTTTCGGGTTTCGGGGATTCGAGAAACCAACGCTTGACCACTAGATTCATGAAGTTGTGAAGTTCGATCTCCCAAGTGAAAAGAGGGGATCCCGTGAGAGTTTGTTGTGGGTGCAGATTTCCTGATAGGGAAATAGAAGAGCCATTTTAGAGTTCTTCGGGCCAGTAGTAAAGGAAAGATCCTGTGTTGACGTGGACCTTTCGACCTGTGGGTTGTGGAGGGAGCGTGCGTCGACGTCAGTTTGGTATCAGAGCACAGAAAGGTTCTTTGCTTTCTGTAGCAGAGAAGAAAGAGAATTCACCATGCCGCCAAGAAGAAGGGACATGCAAACACCCGATCCACCAGAGGAGAGGGAAATGCCGCAGAGAAGAGGCAGGCAGATGATTGATCCAGCCATGGAGAGAGAAATGTATGATCTACGATCTAGACTTGAAGACATGGAGACACCACAGAGACACACAATCAGTGCTGGGGATCTTAGTGATTCCGAAAGTGAGATTGAGGCTGAACATGAAGAAGAAGTTGTAGCTGAAGATGCAGCAAATGAACTCTTGATTAGAGATATTGCAAGAATGGGTGCAAGAGCGAAGATGGACATTCCAATTTATGAGGGAAACTTGGATGCAGAGGAGCTTCTAGACTGGATTAGATCTCTAGACACATACTTTGACTATGAAGACGTCGAAGAGGACAAGAAAGTCAAGCATGCTATCACAATATTGAAGGGACATGCAACATTGTGGTGGGATGAACTACAAGCTGACAAATGCTGCAAGGGAAAGAAGAAGATCAAAAGCTGGGATAGAATGATCACGAAGATGAAGGCGAAATTCATCCCAAGAGATTATCAAATTACTCTGTTCAGGAGGATGTAGAACCTGAGACAGAAGCTGATGACAGTGAAAGAATACACTGAGGAATTCTACAAGCTGAACATCAGGGCAGGTCATCGGGAGAGCGATGATGAAAAATTTGCTAGATATCTGAATGGTCTAAGATATGACATTCAGGATGAGATGAGCATGGTAACCATCCAAACAGTGGAAGATGCTTATTAGATGGCTCTGAAAGTGGAAGAGAAGCTGAGCCGAAAGCAGGTTCAGAGAGGCCGAGGCAGAAGTCATCCCAAGGGAAAATCAGTCGCCCAAGACAAATATCAGAAGCCCAAGGAGGAATGGAAGAAACCTCAGACTCGAACTGAGAGAGGTGGAAGTTCACAGTGAGGGCAATATGCTGAACAGAGAGGGCAACATATTGAGCAGAGAGGAGATTATGCTGATAAAAATACTTTTCCTCGTACTAGAGGTAGAGGAAGAGGAAGAGGTGGAGTAATAACATGCTTCACATGTGAAAAGAATGAGCACAAGTCTTATGAGTGTCTAGATAAAAATAAGGAGAGTGGAGAAGCTCACATTGCCGAAGCACAGAGGTGGGATGTTGAGGCAGAAGACGCTGAAGGCGGAAGATCACTGATGATGCGAAAAGCTCTTTTGACACTAGAGAAGGAGGTGGAGAGTTCAGTCCAAAGAACTAGACTTTTCCGGAGTGCTTGCAAGACCAAAGACAGGGTATGCGAGGTCATTGTAGACAGTGGTAGCATAGATAATCTCGTTTCTACAGAGATGGTAGAGAAGCTGGAGCTGGAGACGATTGATCATCCAATTCCATACAAAATTTCATGGCTACAAAAAAGACATCAGGTAACTGTCACTAAACAATGTTTAGTTGAATTTAAGATAGGAGGATATTATGATAAGATATTATGTGATGTCATTCCTATGGATGTTTGTCATCTATTGCTGGGTAGACCATGGAAATATGACAGGAATGTGATTCATGATGGGAGAATGAACACATACACCCTAGAGAAGAATGGGATGACACACATGTTGCTTCCAATTAAGGATAAGGAGGTGAAACCAGAAGTAAGCAACATAATACTTGTCATGAGTGGTAAGGAACTTCTTACAGAGGTCAAGAAGAAGGAGGATCCACAGTTCATTGTGGTCAGGAAACCGAAGATTGTTTTGACTAGCACAAGAGTCGATGATTTACTAGAAGAAATTCAGGAACTGCTGGAAGAGTTCGCTGACATAGTAGTGGATGAATTACCTCATTCATTGCCACCGATTAGAAGTGTGAGTCATCATATTGATCTCATACCAAGAGCCAGTTTGCCAAATAAAGCCACGTATAGATTGACATCGCAAGAGAATGAAGAGGTCAAAAGACAAGTCCAGGAGTTGTTGGACAAAGGTTTGGTCAGGGAAAGCTTGAGTCCATGTGTTGTTCCAACAGTACTCAGTCCGAAGAAAGATGGAGATTGGAGGATGTGTACTGACTCGAGGGTGATTAATAAGATAACCATCAGGTACAGATTTCCATTGCCAAGGATGGATGATCTGATGGATTGCTTGAGTGGAGCAAAGTATTTTTCAAAGATTGATTTGAAAAGCGGTTATCATCAAATCCACATGAGAGAAGGTGATGAATGGAAGACAACATTCAAAACAAACGAAGGGCTGTATGAATGGATTTTTATACCGTTTGGCTTAACAAATGCGCCAAGTACCTTCATGAGGTTGATGAATGAAGTCCTAAGGGAGTTCATCGGAAAATTTTTCATTGTGTATTTAGATGACATACTGGTTTTCAGTAAAACAGTGGCAGAGCATCTGAAGCATTTGGCTATAGTGATGCAGAGGTTACAACAGGAGAAGTTGTTGATAAATATGAAGAAATCCTCATTCATGAAGATAGAGCTCATTTACTTTGGGTTTGTTATTTCTGCAGATGAGTTGAGGATGGATCCAGATAAGGTGGAGGTAATCAAGAATTGGCCATCACCGAAGAATATCTTTGAGGTGTGGAGTTTTCACGGATTGGCTAGTTTCTACCGGAAGTTCATCAGGAATTTCAGTGGAATTAGTGCAGTGATGATGGATACAGTGAAGAAAAGACACGAGTCTTTTCATTGGACTGAAGAGGCTGAGAAGAGTTTTAATCTGTTGAAGAGGAAGATTACGGAACAACCAATTTCGGTGTTGCCGGATTTCCGAAAGACATTTCAAGTGAAATGCGATGCAAGTGGATTTGCAATCGGGGCAGTCTTGAGTCAGGAGGACATGTCGATAGCATTCTTCAGCGAGAAGTTGAATGAAGCAAAAGTGAAATACTCCACTTATGATAAGGAGTTTTACGCTATCATACAGGCATTGAAAAAATGGAGGCATTACTTGATCCTGAAAGAGTTTGTCTTATACAGTGACAATCATGCACTACAATTTGTGACTCAATAGGAGAAGTTGAATCAGAGACATTTCAAATGGGTGGAATACATGCAAAATTTCACTTTTGTGATAAAACATATTTCTGGTACTGCTAACAAAGTTGTTGATGCTTTGAGCAGGAAGTGTTTGCTATTGCAGGAGTTCAGAGTCAAAACGTTGGGTTTTGATGATCTTAGGGACATGTATGCAGATGATCAGGATTTTAAAGAGGCGTACGAAGCAACTGAGAATCCAATTCTCAGGGATAGAAGCCAATGGACATAATACATGATCCAGGAAGGATTACTGTTTAAGGGTAATCAACTGTGTATTCCGAAATTCTCCATGAGGGAGAATTTGCTAAAGGAGAAACACAGTGGAGGATTGGCAGGACACTTTGGTCACGAAAAAACGTTTGCAAAATTGAATGAGTCATATTTTTGGCCGGGAATGCGAGCATATGTCAAGAGATTTGTGGAAAGATGCAAAATTTGCCAGCATTCGAAGGGAAGGAGACAGAATGCGGGGTTTTAACAACCATTGCCCATACCAGGAAGGCCTTGGGATGCAATCAACATGGATTTTGTATTGGGGTTGCCAAGAACGCAAAGAGGTTTTGATTTAATCTTTGTGGTGGTGGATAGATTTTCTAAGATGGCACACTTCATTCCATGTCAGAAAACTAGTGACGCAACTCACATTGCGAATCTGTTTTTCAAAGAGGTCATTCGACTTCAGGGTTTGCCAAGGAGTATAGTTTCAGATCGAGATACTAAGTTCATAGGGCATTTTTGGAGGACCTTATGGAAGAAGTTTTGAACTAACTTGTCGTTTAGTTCAGCTTATCATCCTCAGACAGATGGACAGACAGAAGTGGTGAACAAAAGTCTGGGAGACTTGCTGAGAATCTTGGTGACAGAGCACCACAGCCAGTGGGACAACATATTATCACAGACAGAGTTTTCTTATAACGACTCGGTTAATAGGAGCACAGGGCAGAGTCCATTTCAGGTTGTCTATGGCATGCAGCCGAGGGGAATTTATGAATTGAGGGATTCAGAACAGATTGCGACTAGAAGCGCTAGTGCATAAGAATTCGCAGAGGAGATGAAAGAACTTCACAGTCAGGTGAAGGAGCGATTGCAGAATTCAAGCCAGGAATACAAGCGTAGAGCAGATCAACACAGAAGACAACTTCAGTTTGAGGTTGGTGACTTGATTCTGGCACATTTGAGGAAGGAAAGGTTTCCGAGAGGAACATATAATAAGCTGAAGATGAAGAAAATCGGACCATGTAAGGTCTTGAAGAAATTTGGGGCGAATGCTTACGAGATTGAATTACCCGATGGGATCGGAATTTCTCCGGTATTCAATATCTTAGATTTGTACCCATATAAAGTTGAGGAATTAGGGACAGGAAATGAGCAGCCAATGATCCAGTGGACAAAGCAGATTCCAGTTGCAGATAAGCCATAGATGGAGCGCATACTAGATAAAAGAGTGAGCAAGAAGACCAGGCAGAAAGAATACTTTGAGTATTTGGTCAAGTGGAAGGGCCATCTAGTTGAAGATGCCAGCTGGGAGGATAAAGAAGAGATCTAGAGGCATGGACACACAGTGCGTGAGCTCATGGATAGGAGCCCATGAAATTTTTCAAGACAGGGAGTATGATGCAAGAGCATCTCAAGCGAGCCAGCGCGAAAGCAAAAGACAGCTGGACAAGCGCCAGTGCAAATTTTGAAATTACCTTGAAGTTGATGTGCAATCTTAAATGAATTCATTAAGAAGAAGTGCACTTGTAAAATGTAAATGGACCTTGAGAAATTCTCTCTCTACTTTAGTAGGTAGAAGGCATTTATGGTAGTTGATGTAAAATAGATAGAATTCAATTCTAGATTAGACAGTTTTAGAGCGCAAGAGGGAAACGGGATATAGACACCCTCATTGTGTATTGTAACATGATTAAAGCATTAGAGAAGAGCATAGAGGAGAAGTAGAGAGCTGTGTAGAAGACTCCATGTACAAAAGTTCTGAATTAATACAAAGAAAGCTGTGATTCAGACTCATGGTGTTCATATATTCTCTGTGTATGCATATTTGAATGTTATGCTCATGAATGTTTTACTCTTTCTGTCATGCAATTGCTTTTATGCTATGTATGAATGATTTCTTGTTGAATGTTTGAAATCTGAGAGGAAAGGGTAATGGAATGAGTTTCAATTGTTTCTCTATCTGAGCAAGAGTTCCTGCAAGGAGTGCAGTTGAAGTGTTTGCAAGGAGTGCATTGACAGAAGGTTCAAAGATTTGTCTCTGAAAGCTCAGGAGAGATAGCTTTTGTTCTCATTTCCATAGAAGTGCAGTCAGGTGTAGGAGCCGTGCAAGGAGTGCGCAGGCCAAGTGAAGCCTCAGGGTTGCGAACCTAAGTGAAGAGTTTAGAGACCGCTGTTGCAGGTGTGCGTAGAGTCAAAGGATTTAAACACTTAGGGAGTATTTGGAAATCGGCCGCAAGGAGTGCGTGCAAGTGTTTTTTCTAAAAGACGCAGAGTCATGGAAAGTTCAAAGAGACTCGAAGCCTTCAAAGTGGTCGAGGAAAGCGTAGCAACGTCAAGTTGTAGGAGGATAGATTCTTAGAGGAAGAACGGATGGTCAAGATTCTCTGAGGAGAATTCATGAATTTACGTGAGTCGTTAGATCTCACAGAGGAACAAAGGGGTTACGACGAAAGCGTCAAAAGGTTCTAAGCTTAGGAGGGGTAGGACCATAGATCCAAGCCACAAGGGCTGTCGGATTTACACGAGGATACTTGTATCAGGTTTTCATGGGTGGAAGTCTCGTAAACCTTGCAATGGGAATCACGATATTCCAAAACGCGATATCCCAAAATCTAGGAAGATTCGTGTGGGCCACGAAGGAGACAGTGAGGGGATAGGTGGTGTACTACTGACATGGAGTCAAACTCCATTGACCATTTCATAATTTCATGAAGTGAAATCCCAAATTCACTACATCAGGATTTGTGATATTGTGAAGTTCGAAGTCTCGATGAAGTGAAGTGGCTTTGAAAATTCAAAGCTCACGAGTGTATCGGAGTTTCAGCAAATTGGAATTCGGGAGTCGGGGAGACAAGTTTCTCGACATCGCGATCGCCGAAATCGCGATAAGGAAAATCCCGAAAAGGAAAGAGAAGGGTCAACGTTGACTGTTTCGGGTTTTGGGGATTTGAGAGACCAATGCTTGACCATTGGATTCACGAAGTTGCGAAGTCCGATCTCCCAAGTGCAAAGAGGGGATCCCGCAAGAGTTTGCTGTGGGTGCAGATTTCCCGATAGGGAAATAGAAGAGTTGTTTTAGAGTTCTTCGGGCTAGTAGTAAAGGAAAGATACTGTGCTGACGTGGACCTTTCAACTTGCGGGTTGTGGAGGGAGCGTGCGTCGACGTCAAAAACTGGTGGCAGTATTTACAGAAGTTTGGTAGACCCATAATGCTGAGTACAACATCAAATGCCAATTTGACTTAGCAGAATTGATTGTCTAGTCTTGATTGACTTATTCACAGCTTCCACCTGACCATTCTCTTGTGGGTAGTAGGGTGATGGATGTTCTTGCCTCAACCCAAGATTTGATGTTAACTTAGACATCATTTTGTTTTAGAAGTGACTACCATGGTCAGTGACAATCTCCTTCAGGATTCTGAACCTTGTTACTATTTGGTTAAAAATGAAGAGAGTCATTGTTTCTCCATCATTGTTGAATTTTGGCATAGCCTCGACCCACTTTGTGAAGTAGTATACTACTACAATGATATAATGATGCCCCCTAGATGAAGCCAGGTGACATGTAGTAAAATCAATCCCACACTTAGTGAAGGGATCAACAACGATGACAGGAAACATGGGAGCGGGATGTTCCCTCATCTTCCGAGAGAAGATCTGACATGGGTGGCACTTCTTGACCGACACAATGCAATATTTGATTAACGTAGGCCAAAAGTAACCAACTCGTAGAATCTTTTGGGTTGTTGCAACCCAGACAAATGACCACCACATGCTCTAGTGTGGCAATTGTTAAGAACAATTTTTGCTTCCTCGTGTATAAGGCACCGACAAAGATTGCAATCTATGCCTCAACGATACAAAGTGTCATCGAGTATGAGATAGTTTCGTGCTTGAAGGCGAATTCGTCGACGCTCATCACGAGAAGCAGAGTAGGGCACTTCAAATTCAGGAGATTGACTAGTATATCTCCATACCAGGGGTCTGAAGATGCAATCAGAAAAATATCTCCTTTGATAGGCGATTCTTTGAGCGTAACATCACTTGATTCGATCGGAAGTTCCGAAATAAGTTTTGCAATGACCAACAAATTTTTGGATTTCGCGAAAACAAAATCCAGGTCAAATTCCTGGAGGATTACAATCTATATACTGATCTTTCCACCAATGAACCATCGTGTCAACACATATTGAAAGGTATTCACAACAACAATGACAATGGTCTTGCAAAGCAGAATATAATGACGAAACCGCTGGATAACATGCACTGCAGCCAGAGAAATCTTCTCAACCTGGGAATAGTTGAGTTTTGGCCCAACTAGGCCTCAGATCAGGTAATAAATAACATGGTCCTCGAGCAGATCATCCTCTTGAACCAAGACCATGCCGATGGTCAAATTTGCAGCGGCCAAGTAAAACAAAAAATCTCTGTTATAATCAGGAGGCCGGAGCAGAGGGGCATACATAATGGCGTGTTTCAATGCTTCGAAAGAACGTTGAGCAGCTTCGTCCCAACAGAAAGGGACTCGCTTTTTCAGTTAACACATGAACCCTTTAGTGATATTGGTGTAGTTTGTGACAAAACAACGAAGAAAGTTCCCTTTCCCCTACAAGATCTGAAGTTGGGGTATTGTACACGGGGAGGCAACTGAACTATCGCCTCAACCTTAAGAGGGTCGACCATGATCCCTGTTGTCGAAAATATGAAACCTAAGAGACGACCTGACGTCATGTAGAAACTGCACTTGTTAGGATTCAAGTAACATCATTCAAATATTATTCGGAGGTGTTTGGGATGATTAGATCTCTTGCGAGAGCGTTATGCGAGATCATCAAGATAAGCCTCGAATATATGTCTAAGGTCATGGAAAGCAAAAGACATGGCCAGCTGAAAAGTGGCTCCAACGTTCTTCAGGCCAAAAGGCATCTTACGATAAGCAAATGTGCCCCAAGGACAGATAAAATCTGTTTTATGCTGGTCTTCATGTTTGATCTGAATCTGGTTATATCTCGAAAACCCATCCCTGAATGAAAATACCTCACAGCCTGCACATTCATTGACAATATGATCGATGAATGGGGTGGGGAAATCATCTTTCGAACAGGCCGTGTTCAAGTCACGGAAGTCCATGCACACGCGAATTGTACCCTGTTCTTTGTTAACCAGAATGAGATTTGACATCCATTGCGTCAACTATAAGGGGTAGATAAAATCGACTTTAATAAATTTCTCTACTTTAGCATTAATAGCTGCCACTTTCCGAGGATTCATCGGACGAAGCTTCTGTCGGACTGGTTTGGCATCAGGATAATTCGTTATCTCATGTTCGATGATTCTTGGATCAATGCCTAGCATTTCCTCGTAAGACCAGGCAAAAACGTCGCGAAATTCCTTAAATAACTCTGTATAAATTCGAATCTCTTCGGGGGAGAAGTACACTCCGACGAAAACATTCTTCACAACATCACGGGTTCTGGAGATATCTATAGGGATCGTTTCAGCGATACTCACCATATTACCCTCGGCATAAATTGCGTGCATAGCTAGAGGATTAATAGGACAAGACCTATCTCTAGTCATAGTCAACACAAATTCACTTGCCTCTATTCTTCTTAACTATGGGAGGAAATAAGATCTGTGATGGAGATCATCCCAGGGTTTGTCTAGACCAGTCAATTCCTCAAGAATCACCTCATCTGAGGGAAAGACCAGGTCTAAGGAATTTGTAGTGGAAAGGGAACCTTGAGCCCAAATAGGCTTGAGAACTGGATCTAACTCATGTGCGGGAGTTGGATCGGGGTCCACCAAAACTTGCTGGACAATGTTGTACACAACTTCTACTGCGGACAAGGGCATGGCCATGCCAGAATTCCCTGTCCCTTCCATCAAGGTGGATGGGGAAGGAAGATTCCACGGGTCATGAGAGTAAGTCATTCAAAATGATGACATTTGAAATATTTCATCCCTAGGATGGTCGGGGACAACCGATATAATATTGACATCGCCAGAAGGAGGCGGGTAATCGAAAGTACCTATCAATGATGGACACAAACCAACCCCTACGTTGACGGTATCGAGCTGAGGGTTATCAATCATCGGGACCGTGGATGCCCTCGATGAAGGGTCGGGACGAGAGAAGGACAAATGGTCAATGGTCACGATTCGACCCTCGTTTGGAAACAACAAGACCCCAAAAAAATTGGCAACCACTGCATGCATTGCATAGGTCCAACTCCTTCCTAACAGAAGGTTGTTGTCAAGAGGCACATCGATCACTTCAACTTCGATGCACATGGTATTCCCTCCTAACTGCATGGGGAAAGAAGGAATGATTCCATGTGATTTGAATGAATGACCATCGAAAGAAGTGTGCAAAGTAGGCGACGAAGACAAAACGGGTTGGCCAAGAGCCTTCCAACATGCCAACGACATCACGCAAGTCGAGGTGCCCTCATCAACCACTGTACGGAAGATATTTCGAGTAAAATATTTCATGGTGTAAGCCACTACTATCTAAAACACAACGTGGTAAGGGAGACAAGGTTTCAAGTCGATTGGATCGAGAACGATCGCTCTCAAGTTACAAGTCTTTGCAGATCCCAATGCAGATAACAGGGCCTTTCTTCGCGAAGGGAAGCTCTGGAGGACCTCCAAAGAGGACATCGCATAAGGGTTTTGTGCCAAATCTTCCACCACAGAGTATTTTTGGGCATCCCTCACATTCAGATTATGAGAATCTTTCTTGAACGCCCCTTTCGGGATGCGTGTCATTGTTTCTCCCATCATCTTCTCGATCTAGAGAGGAACTGGTGGGTTTGTGGCTTCTTTACCCTTCTCAATAGATTTCGACATTCTGTAATCTTGGGTCTTGGTCACTATATGAGTGTTATCTTTTACCATATAAACATTCGCGACTGAGGTATTACTAGTAGACGTGGGGGGGTCCCTGACTGCCCCCTTCCACGCTTGAAGATGATGAGGCTTGAGCCATATTTTTCCCATGTGGAAATGGGTTCATCAACACAACAGGATGTTGATGCGCTAATATCTTTTGGGCCTCTGCAAGTCGAGGGCACAGGTGATTCAGGTGGTCCTCTATGCAAAGGTTACATAGATACTTCAAGTTTCTCTTCTCTGTGTTGCCCCAACAAGCATTGTTATTAGCCTTCTTATCCCCTTTACCCTTCTTATTTTATTGTTTTTTATTTCCTTCAGGCTTCTAGTTGGCCTTTAGGTTCATCAACTGCAAACTGTGTATGTCCGACATTTGGGTAGGGAGAAAAACTGAATCGGAGGCTGGCTAGCCGCTATCTGTTGTATCGACAAGTAATTGATTTGACATCAGATCAATGGAATTTCCTTGTGTTGAACCAACTATACCATTGACATGTGGTCCAAAATTTTGTCTGGCCTTGTCGAGGATGGACCATGGTGCATCTAAAAAGATCTCATAGACTAAGCCAGACTGAGAGTAAATCAGTTTGAGCTGTTGCACTCTCATTATCGTCTCCTCCTCTGAAAACACTCCCGAATTTGCAACATCTGTTATCACTCTACTTTTATCCCAAATTTTTTAGTCTTCTTTTATCCATACCTCCTGTCTAATCTATCACTTGTGTTATTGACAGATGGCACCTCCATCGACCTACCACATCGGTTACGCCAACGAAGCTAGCTGCTGGACACAGAATCTCTCTTCGACTGCTTGGGTCCTCTATTCACCTTCACATGACCTGCTCCACACCAATGACATATGTTTAGGCTCAGACACCAACAATCAAGCAGATTACACCACCGTCATTGGTCTCCTCATTGAGGCCAATCATCGCCATATTCGTCACCTTAGCATCTTATTAGATTCCCAACTTGTCGTCCTCCAGCTCAACAATGTATACCGTGTCTGTGATCCTTGCCTCTTTTGCAAATACCTGCAGGTTAGACTTTTATCTCGACATTTTGATTCCATTACATTTACACATATCCCAAGACAATTCAATCAAATAGCAGATAACATGGCTAACATTATACTAGATCGACATATATCACATCAAGACATCTTCATATACACATAAACCATCAGAAGTTTGTCACAACATATAGATTAGACATCATCCACTACATCAAAAACCAGAATCATCAACAACAAACACATCACACATGTACACAAAGATCCAAAAATGTATATCCATATATATATATATATATATCGGTCCACATGTCATAAAGTGTTTACAAAAATAGTACATCATCCGTAGGTAGGTGAATCACCTCATCCCTACCAATACAAAACTGGATGTCACAACTATACAAAATGGGCTCACCAGCCTATATCAGATACACAACTACATATCTAGCAGCCCTCAGGGCGCCTCTAATGCTCCAGCACCAGGTCCTCCCTTTGGCGGAGGTACCCCACCATCTCCAGGTCCCTCAGGTCCCGGAGGCAACCGTCCAGTCATCACAGCTCCGACTACAGCTGCTCTGCAGATCAAGTCTTGTGACTTCGTTGGCATCCCAATACATTGCTCCAAGATCCCCTCATCCTAGATCCGCACCCACATCATCTCAGGAACTCCCTGTAGAACCACCTCTAGTTGGTGGTGGAAATCATCAAACTCTCCCTCGACCTCGGCCGGAGGAGCATGTGATGGCCCTGCCCTGGGGTCATCATAACGATGCCTTCGGGCCGCTCTATCATCATCACCGGGCCTCACCCCAACATCCTCTCGACTTCGCCTCTCCCCTGCTCGCAACTGTCCCCGCGGTGGTCTCACAGGCCCCTAGCGGGCTGGCGCTCGGATCAGCTCGACCTCTCGTCCACGCGGTCCCACATTTACACAAACAAACACATGATAGCATCAACATCCATACAAATATCAACCATATGCTATACTATCTAAAAATAAAATAAAAATAAAAATCAACAAAACCAGTAACAGACACATCATACCTCGGCGATCGAATACCTCTCCCGGAGGTAATATCATCTTAGGATCATGATGGAAATCTATCCCACTATATGGAAACTGCAATATGATCTGTGGCATCTAACACCACACCTTTGCAGCCTCGGCCGTGAAGTAGTGGCCACCCTCCCCACCCCCATGACGAACCAAAATCGTCGACCACCACCGCAATCACGACTCTCTCGCTCCCGGTGGGTCTAACAAAACTCTTGGGCACAACATCGACACCCTCTCTAGAAACCAAGCCACTAGGATCTATCCAAAGGCAAAATCCCCTGAGTCAGCCACTCGACACCTAGTGATATGTCCCACCATCTTGGCGTGCAGCATCAAGCCCCAGGCAAAATTCTCACCCCCTAGTGCCCATTACATGATCCTCAGTTGGCCACCACTGATACACTGAGTCACGAGAAACCCATACACTCTCACAACCATCGCTTCCGTGCAGCGATGTACTAGGGCATCCATTGCCCCAATCCTCACCACTGAGCTAGACATAAAATCCTCTCCCGAACAATATGTTCGGGCAAGGGTAACCAACTGCCCCTCTCCAACTACCACCGGCTCGGCTGGCAGTAGGGTTCCTAGAAAAGGGAGTCCGATCAGAAAATAGACATCCTCCTTAGCAGAGAATGACAAGTGCTCCCCATGCACAATAAAACACTGCAACTCCGTACTCCACATCGTGATCAGGAATTGCAGCAGATACTCCTGCGCCCTCAATAGTGGGCACTCAAAAAATTTCAGCAGCCCACAGGCTGCCAAAGAACCACGAACCACCGGCTCCTCATCCCTCACAGCCTCCCTCAGTTGGGCTAAGTCCCTCTCTCTCCAACAAATCGACATTGTCCCAAATGGTCACCTGCATCCACATATACAGTGCTCGATCAACCATCATAAAAAACACCAAAATCTCCGAAAAAAAAGAGGGAGATAAGTTTTCTCACCCTCAACTTTGCCTCAAAGGTGCAACTTTTTTCCCCACAGGTGCACACACATGCACACCTATTTACCCCACAGTTGCGCACCGAATGCACACCTGTTCACTACACAGTTGCACACTCATGCGCAACTGCCAGCAACACAACCGCACACCCCATGCGTGCTTGTTTTCCCAAATAGTGCGCCCCCCATGCGCGGTTGTGCCCATTACAACCGTGCATTCATGTGCGGGTCGCCATCGATTTCTTGTCCATTTGGGGGCCCACAACCCTAAAAACCCACCGTACGATCCTCTGTACGGTCCTACCCAAAAATTGACACCTAACTACTGTACAGGAGTATGAGACCATTAACATGACTCTCGCACCTCCCCGATCGACTGCCTCGCACTCCTGGAATCTCTGAATCTACTCTACAATCTCCTCTCTAAGCACCATATCAACAAGTACAAATGAGGTGGCAATATGGGCCCTACAACTATATATAGGCCCTTTTTTCCAAACTTCAAGACTACATTCTGGGAGCTCCGAGCGTCCATTTTTTATTCTGTCTTCAGCCACAGGATCAGCACCCCGTCATCTACATCAAGACAATCCCCAGGCCATTTTTCATCCTCAGCCCCCGAGGAGCCATTTTTCCATACCCCATTTAGGTACGCCTGCTCATGTTCAAAATTATCAAATAAACGGTTCTATGTTTGATTATCTTCAGATATTGTTCACGTCGGGTATTTGGTTGTCATGTGTGCAGGTACTTGGTCATCACACACCAGCGCGACCCCTTCAGGTATATAATCGACACTTGCATGTAATCATTCCCTCTGAATCTCAATTGCATCTCCAGTCACACCCTCTAAAATTTTCCTTTAGGGTCCCTATATCTGGCTCTGCAGTACTATCACCTCCACTGCATTTTGGGTACTGTCACCCGGTAGCACTCTCCCCCACATGAGTTTTCCACAACTTGCGAAAGGTTGGGACTTACATGTTCCCTTCTCCCTCCAATAGGTCACTCTTGATACTCTCACTATCGCTCTTTCTTAAAACGATACTCTTAGTAGAAGAAACATTGATGACTTTCGACTATCTATATGCTCCTAACCTCATCCATCAGGGGGCATCTGTTATCACTGAAATTTAATCTGCAAATGGTTACAGGAATCTAGCATCTTCAAACAACTATTAGTTCACCCATGGACCAAAATTACCAAAATAACATTTCCAAAAGGTCCAAAACTATACAACCAGTTATAAAATCGGGATGCACTACGACTATACAGGGCGTGCGCGCACATATGCCATCAAGAAATAAAGGAAAAGTGCACATGCGCATGATGCGCGACTGTGGACGCTAAAATCTGTGCACACCTGAGAACGACACATTTATGATGTTGGTCGGCGTCCCACCCAATTCTGGTTCAGCTTCCAAGTCAATTTGACATCCAAATCTCGGCTGGATCCGGCTGGGTGGCTGGTCAAAGACCTAAAGGTTCCCTAAATAGCCCCTTTTCACACTAAAAGTTGGTTGCACAATACCTCAAAGTGGTGCTATAAAACAAGGCCATGGGTGCACTACATCTTCAAGAAATTCATTTGCAAGGTTATGTTGTTGCTATTCTCTTGGGGAAACCTCTTTTCTCATCAAGAGCATACTAGCACCATTCCATTTGGGCAATCCACATCACCTTTTGAGTGGTTTAGTTTGGGATTATTTCACAATTTCTTTCAAGTTTTCAAGTTGTAAGAAGAGCTCAATCTTGGGGGTCAAAGAGCCCTCCCTTGGAGGAAGAAGGGACCCAAAGTCCCCTTTCTCTTTGGTGTTTTCTTTTCACTAATACAATCCTTTCCATTGGTGACATGAGTCTTGTTTGTTTCTTGTTCTTATGTCCTTATTCACAATAGTTTAATTTTTTTTTCCCTTCCTAGTTTAATTCTTAGCTTAGTCTTTTATGTTTATTCTTCTAACCCTTTCCTTTACTATTGTCTTGCTTAGCTAACCCAACTAAGCTTGTAAGCACCTATGTTTTTCTCATTTAGGTGACAAAAGAGGCGCAACAGATTGAAAACTCCACTGGGGAAAGGTATCAATTTCCTACCCCATTTGGGTTATTTTAGCTCTTATTTTTACTTATTTAACCTACAGGTACCATAACCGGCCCAAGCCGACCTGCAAAACATCAAATTCAAAGCTGAATTGATAGAATTCCATTCGAAATTTTCTTTAGGGTTGTGTGACAATTGTGCATGGGTTTATTGGCCCACAGTCGCATATCGTGCGCACGTGCGCCAAAATCACTGCATTACTCAGCGCCTTCTGCGCACCTGCGCTCAAAAATTTGAGTTTGTGCATTGGCGCTTAGAGCGCTTCTGTCTAGTCTGAAACCCGTGCACCTGTGCAAAGAATCACACATTGTAAGCTTTTTTATGATCTGTTGAAGGCCCATGGCCTTCTTAAAGATGATTCCATGCATGTTGTAATCTGCACCACACTTGCATTCCCTCTCATATAAAGGGATTAGTCGAAACACATAGGCACTTAGGGGTTAAAAATCATTATTTTTCCTCTTTATACTTTTTATTTTTGCCAGATGGATGGCTTGCTTTGACTAAAAGTTGGAATCATTCTACATCACATATAAAACTTGCATTGGGACTAGAAATTGGATATCAAATGTTGAGTATGCTCTTATCTCGCGCTCCAAAGCGATCTTGAGAATCAGAAAGAGGTTGAAAGACAATTTCATCTCCCTTAAAAAGATAAAATATTTAGGAGAGGACAATAGCCCCCTCGGGACTCCTCTTAGTTTATTTTTCAAACACATCTCAAGATTGTAACGGGCCCATACATGCCCACATGCTACAAAGATAGGATAGTGTTGAAATTTACTTTCTTAGATTAAATCACTAGGGAAGTTTAAAGGTTTTGTAACGGGCCCATAAATTCCCACATGATCACAATCTAGGATAGTTTCAAAACTTTCTCAGATTAAATCACATTAGGGAGTTAAAGGAATAGTAAAGGACCCACATGTCCACATGCTAGCTTCCTAGGGACTTTTGAATTCCGCAAGGTTGTACCAATTGACATTTAGTTAAATAGGTAATCAAAGACTTGTAAGGACCAAGCAAAGTCCACATGCAGCAAGGTGACACCTAATTCATTAAAAAATTGGCACACTTTCACTCATTCACACACAAAAGTCACTTCTCACTCACATAGTTTTC
>ML778142.1:708201-721175 GCA_009831015.1 Picea engelmannii | reverse complement strand
TGGCATTTATATGGTGTTTTTATCATTGGAAGGTGTTACAACTAGGGTTTGATAAGCTCTTCATGAATTTGTAAGTGTTTTCTCATACAAAACTTCTTGATTGAATGGTTGTAGGTTAAATATCTTACATGTATTGTTACATTGTTATTATTATGCTTGCTCCCCATGATAAAAACTTGTTTAGCCATTTGATTTAGAAGAATATAGCCTAGCCATTGCTACACTAATTCTTCTTTTTCTGAGTTAGATTTGAAATATAGATTGAAGAAAGAAGACGTCCTAGGCCTAATTGACTTTACACCTAGGGTTTGACTCTTAGGGTTTGAAAAGCCTTGACTCTACAACACTTTTCAGCCCTAGATTTATGCTTTAAACCTAGCCATTTTTGCCAAAGAGTTTTAAGGAAAGAGGGAGGAGCATGAGGCCTAGCTTAAGCTACACCAGAATGAGCCTCCTCCCCTTAGGGTTTTGAGTTCATGGACCTGCCATTGCAACACCATTAAGCCTAACTCTCCCGTCCTTAGATTTAGATCCTTCCAAGCCTATAGCCTTGCTCCTTGACTCCATTTATCCTAAGGCACTACTCTAAGATTGCAACGTTGAGCCTTTTGTGTTAAAACAAATCTTCCAAAAACTTTTAAATTGAAACCCTAACTAACCCTAGCGATTTACTAACCCTAACTAGCTAATGATGTCATGCCTATTTTGATCTCTTGTTTGGTATAAAACGTTGTGGCATTGTCATCCATTGATAGACTTTGAAGTATCGGTTATTTTCGTTGACCTAATTATCAAAACGTCCACCTCATAGTCTAGCAAAACTAACCTAGAACAAGCTTGACGTCACCCTCTAGCAAGCATAGTGACGCAACAACATTATATATGTGAGCATATTAATGATATTTAATGTATTGTGGTAATTTAAAGATTAATTTTATACATTGAATGCTCTATCATTTGTATTTATTGAGGAAGTAATATTATAAGTCTTTTCTTTAATTGCAATCATTGACTTCGTCAATAATTACATTTATTTATGCTCATGTGTATATATTAAAGATAGTCATTAACAATTTGAAGTACTAACCACTGCTGCACGTTTTTAGTTTTATTTGCCTTGTCTTGCAAACAGGTGCCCTTTCAGTGGAATACCTTCTCTTTTACTATCTCTCTCGGCAGTAATCTGTGAAGGGAAAAGCTTATTTTAACCTCTGAGCCTTGAACCCTTGATCCTTTTCCTTCAATACCCCAGATTACTAGGGACGTCTCCCTTGGGATTAGCCACCCTAAATAGAAAGAGCTCCCCATCGAGGTGACAGTGGGTGGGGAAGTTCCTATTACGCTAGTTTGGTCCCTACTTTCAAGCTACCTAAACTACACTACAAACTGAGCGATAACACCTCCAAAGGGATTCCAAAACACCCCACCCTTTTCTTGACGAAACTATCCACTCCCACTTAATTTCAATGAGATTGGCTCACACCCCCAATCTCTCAAACAACCACATCTAAATTTTTTCTAAAAACTCACTAAGTTTTCCTCCACAGGAGGTGCCAAAAGAAATATTTTAGTCTATGTAGGATTTCAAGGATAGACATCCAAATAACTCCCCTTTATCTGGTTCTCACATTTTCAAAACAATAGAAGTTGTCAAATAGGGAACTTTAAATCCTCCAAATCAAGTGTTCCTAACACCATAAGGCAGGGAGATACTCGTGAAGGGTTGAAGGCTGAAGTCCAGTTTTTCTATGCGTCCCCCCTTGAGGCACCCACCTCTTGGATGGGATCTAGCCTGTGACCCATTTCTTAGGCCGAAAATATAAATTCTGCACTTTGACCGAGGTACCTGGTGACCAAATTTTAGGACATCTACCCAGGTGGCAATTGTGGGATGCAATTTCACCTTGATCGGATTTTGTGTGGCTATTGGAAAATATCGCCAGTTCTTTCGGGATATGCCCCCTCTACCCCTCATTATAACTGATTGCTTCATCCTTCACTAATTTCTCTTTCGGTGGATTCAGACCCCACTGTCGAGTGCTTTTGGAGGGTCCAGTGCTATTTTGAGAGGAAGGACGTTACGTCTTTTAGGACATGAGCATTTGTTTTCTTTGTTCCCCCATGTGGAAAAAATCCACCTATCCACATATATGCTTCTTTATCAAAACACTTTATGTATGATACCCTTCTGAGTACATTTGATTTGGATATATATCATGTAAAGTTCAAAAATTGCAGCAAAGGCTCTTGTTTATTTATTTCTCTCACCACCATTCACACACATTCACTCAGCTAGTCGAACATCATAGGGGACCCACATAACCCCCATCATTCCAGACGCTTTTTAAATCTCCCTCCTATTCTAGGGGGAGTTTCGAGTCTTGCCAACTCATCGACTCCACCTTCTCACACTCCTGTGAGTGCCACTATCTTGGGATCAACTTTGCTTTGTTCCACCTTACTTGGGTCCAATTCTCAAGGTCCCCCTTCCACTCACTCTCCTTTACATGGAAGTGGGGGGCCAACTTCCTCTCAAGGGGGAAGTACAAACCCGCCTAGTCCCCTCCAAGGGTCAGGTACTCAGAACACTCACACTATGGCCAAAACTAATCCTACGCCACCACCCCATATGCCATATTTAGCCTCCCTCAACATATCGGATCTGACTAAACTCACCAATGATCCCATATTGCACAACCCCACATGGCCTGCAATGCCTACCAAACTCCCTTCAGACATCCCCAAGTTTGAAGGTAACGCAGGAGTTGATCCTGCCAACCATATCATGACATTTCACCTATCGTTTTCTTCGAATAACATCATGGATGATTCCATCCGATTGAGGTTATTTCAACGTACACTCACTGACCCATCTGCCAAATGGTATGTCGAAGAAAAATCTGGGTCCCACGCGACTTTTGAATCCTTGGCCAAAGAATTTTTGACCTTCTTTCAATTACCCGTTTGCCATGAAAATGGCCTTGAACTACTCTCAGATTTCAAACAAACCGCCTCTACACATATTGCCGACCACATCCATGAATGGCGTCGGTGACGTAGCCTCTGCAAAGCTGACGCTACCCCCCAACAATGTCTCAATTGGTTCCTCAAATCACTTGTTTCCCTCCTTGCCAAAGATGTGGCCACCACCTTCCCCCAGACCAAAGAAGAAGCCATTAGCAAGACCCAACAATTTGAACTCATCTATGCCTAGTTTGGATACCTATACACGGTACTCTCAAACGGTGCCCCAAGACCCATGCCATTTGGCCAAGACAAACCTGGGATATCTCACTCAGTAGATGGATTGATTGGTCACACTACACACCACAACCCACCTCCTCAACAACCACCCATGTATGGCACACCTCAATATCTGTCAGCATATGGAGGAATCCCTTATTACCCTCCTCCACCTTATCAACATCCATACCTTGTTTCCCTACCTCCACCCATAAGTGGACCCCCACCGACACCCCTAAACCACTCACCTATCCAACCAAGTGTCGGTACTCCCTCTACCTCAGGCTATACCCTAAGCACTAGTGAAAGCGCCACACCCTCCTATGTACCTTATGGAGCATCGCCTCAACATAATCCGTACTTTCCATTTTCTGCCCCCCCACAACCTATGGCTCCACCACAAGGACCACCACACATTGGGGTTAATTTTTTTCAACCCTCTCCCATTCAACAATATCAAAATTTTGAACAGTTGAACACAGAAAATCCACCCCATCAATCGAACAATACCAGAAAGAAATGAAAAAATCGAAACAATAATAATCCGGGCCCAGGAGGAAACCAGAACCAACGCCAGCAAAACCAGTCTACCAGGGGAAACCAAAAACAAGGGAATCAAAACCCCCAAGGGGGAAACAACAATAAACGTCAAGGAAGGAAAAACAACAATGTTAGGACCACCTTCCCTTGTGCCCTTTGCAGTGAGTTTGGTAACTATACTCACCATTGCCCCCAAATTGCTGACTTTAAGCGGATGAAAGATTCTGTGAATGGACCACATCCTTCAGCACCGCCTGCACCTCAGTAGGCCCCACAACCATATGTGCAGCAACTCCCCTAGCTGTACTAGAAAACCCCATCCCACACCAAGGGGTGATAAATACTCAACCAGACATGCAGCCTACCCCACCATAGTTGGGACAATATCCCAATACGGGCACCTCTCCCGATCGCACTATCCTCCTTACCAGTGAGGAAGAAGTCCTTCTACAAACACGCATTCGTCAGTATAGAACACCCCTTGAATCTGCTCCCACCACCTTGGAAGAAATTCCAATCACAATTGGACCCCCTCTCATAATTCCTTGCCCTAATACTGAAACCCCCCTTCATATTCCTCACATCCCATTGCGCAGGAATGTCCACAATCCTCAAGCTAGGGTAGCTCATAATTGCAGTTTGGTCGATGACTTGGCACAATATTTGGCTGCCATGTTAGTCTTAGAAGTCCTTCAAACTTGTCCCACCCAACATAAGTCCTTACTTTCTGCCCTGGGAGTAGTCGACCCTACCAATACCCAACTCATCACATTTGACCTCGACAGCGGAGAACCTCGCCTCCCCTCTCTTATTGCTTTTCAAATCCCTGTAAAAATTCAGAACATTACAGTTCACCGATGCATCATTGATGAAGGCGCATCCACCTGTATCATGTCTAAATCCTTATGGCAGAAACTTGGTTCCCCCAAACTCATACCATCTTTCATTACAATAAGAGCCTACAATGGCAGACCCTCATCCCCTGAAGGACTCTTCCAAAATGTCCCCGTCGAGCTCGGGGGAAAAACCATTCTAATTGACATCGAGGTTATCGATGCCCTGCTCGACTACAATATCTTGTTTGGTCATAGCTACATGTATGATAAGAAGGCCGTCGCCTCTTCTGTGTTCCGAACCATGATGTTTCCCCATAATGGAAAGATCATTACCATCAATCAAGTATCACATTACGAGCCTAACCCTTCATCCAACATTGATAATATCCTCCCTTTTATCCACACTAATCTCGATGCCTATCCACTCATTGATATGGGCCCCAGAATCTTCAAAGACCCATCCTTGCTAGGGACATACCACGGAGCACCACCGCTCCTCCATCCCTCAGCACAAGTATGTGTTGTATCCTCCAACGGAACGACAACTGAAACTAACCTCCCTCCCACCGAGGCCTCTTTCATCCCTGACATCCCACTAGTCGTAGAACTTCTCCCTCAAAAATCCCCTGGAACTAATTCAGCTCGACCTGTTCCTGATCTTCTCCAGGGCCAGATCCCGGTTTGGGAAACAATCCCCCAAGCCATTACCCAAATCCATTTCTTTTACCCCCCACTAGGTGTCCAATCTTTCCAGGTCGCTGCAACACTTACCCTTCCTAATATGGTGCTGGAAATCCTAGTTTGGTATTTACATCCCCCTGAGATGGTTCCTCAACCATCCCTCCCTCCCCAAATAGAAGGAATCCTGATGCATATTCCCATACTCACTCCCACCATACCCCCTACACCCCCACTCACTAACCCCCTTGCTACATATGGGGACAGGTGAAAGAAGACAGAGCCCACAACTCCACTTCCCCCATGCGTCCAACCTCCTTGCGTGCTATGCAAGAAAGATGGACACCCCACCAACAAATTCCCATCTCTCTGCGAGTTATGTAATCTCATCTAACTCCCTCAAACACCACCATCGTTTGTTGCTTCCTCCTGTATTGTCACTATCTCACAGAACAAAAATAACAAAGGACTGCGAACCAAATTTGCATGTGCCATCTGTTTAGAATATGGCCATTACACACACCACTGTCCAGCATTACCTCAATTCCGACAGACACTAACAGTTGTACGCCAGAGCTTTCAGAAAACACCCACCCCAACTCCTGTCACCAACATCCATTATGTCACAACCTCAGTCAATGAAAGCATGAGATGTCCTTGCTCTCTATGTGAATCACTTGATCATTTCACATATCAATGTCCTATGATCATTGAGTACAGGCGTTGTCAACTGGTCCCTATTAAAAATCATACCCCCCCTCCTCCAACAGACCCGATAAATACCCTTACCCCATCAATTGATATGGTTCATATCTTCCCACTAGAACCCGAGGCACTCCCTTCTCCCCCATGGTTCCTAGATGATTTATATGAGGAGTTACTCCCAAATCCCCCTAATTCTCCAATTCATTTCCCCACGAACATTCTACACCCGACTACCATTTTTAACCCACAATATCTGGATATTTGGTTTATGTCTAGTGAACCATCGCAATCCCCCTTCATCAATCCCCCTACATATTTATTAGAAGGAGACAACGCCACAGTGACAGTCACCGAGGTCACTCCTCTCGATCCCCTATATTCACGCTAGTTTCATTGTGATGAAGATATCCTCGAGGAGTTAACTACCCCCAATTGCCCATGGGACGCGCTCCACCACAGAGCTCTCTTTCTTTCACAGGAAGCCTTCACACCTCCTAACCAACACCCCATATACGTAGTCGAAACCAATTTTTTTCTCCCATCAGGGCATATAGATTGGTTCAATAACCCTATCCCTGCCCCCGACGCTTTCGAGGAAGGAAATATGGCCAATATATCCCCAACCATCAAAATAGATATTTCCATCAAATCTGGAATTATCGAGGAAATCACCATTGGCGCTGCATGTTCTCCAGAAGAAATCACTACCTACAAAGCCCTCTTTTAGGAATACTGAGACATTTTCGCCTGGTCATACACATAGATGCCTGGCCTTGATCCCTCTATTGTCGAACATCGCATAGACACCTGGCCTGATATCACACCTGTCCGCAAAAAACAACGACCGCTACACCCATCCAAAGCAGTGGCCATGAAAGCCAAGATTGACAAACTATGCATTGCAGGGTTCATTTACCCCATAGCCTATATGTCATGGGTCTCCAACCCTGTCTTGTTAAGAAAAAATAGGGCACTATCCATGTCTGTACAGACTTCCGCGACCTCAATCACGCCTGTCCCAAAGACAACTTTCCAACACCCTTCATCGACCAAATAATCAATGATTGCGCAGGTCACGAGGCTTTGTATTTCATGGACGGTTTCTCTGGTTACAACCAAATCCAAATTCACCCCGTCGATCAGTACAAAACCGCATTCACGACCCCTTGGGGCACCTTTGCGTATCGTGTCATGCCATTCAGCCACAAGAATGCCGGTGCCACTTTCCAACCGACCATGACATACGTTTTTCACGATCTGGCTCATATCATCCCCGCATACCTAGATGACCTCACTGCTCGATCTAAGAAATGCACTCAACATTTCGATGATCTATGAATCATGTTCCATAGGTGTTGTTAGTACAATATCCGCTTGAACCCCCTCAAGTGCGTATTCTGCGTCACCATTAGGTGCCTTCTTGGGTTCATAGTTTCCCAATGTGGCATCATTGTGGACCCCCTCAAAGTCCAAGCCATCACAGAAATTCCACCCCCACAGAATTTACGCCAACTATAGTCCCTTCAAGGCAAAGACGCTTTGTCCTAGATTACGCTACTCGTGCACATGGCTTCCTTCGCTTACTTCATCATGACATCCCATTTCAATGGGATAAACATGCCCAAACCGCTTTTGACGATCTCAAAGCGGCTCTATCCAACGCCCCATTGATTAGTCCACCTGACTATAACCGCGATTATCTCCTCTACATATCAGCCTCAGCCGTTTCAGCACCAGGAGTTCTCGTCCAAATAGGGGATGACACCCATGAGCATGTGATTTACTACATTAGTAAAAACCTTTCAGGAACACCCTTGAAGTACAATAACGAAGAAAATCTATCCCTTGCAGTTGTTCTCACAGTCCAGAAACTGCGCCATTACATTCTGCTTCGAACTACCAAAGTCATCGCAGATTCCAAACCCATGCAATACTTGCTTAGTCGTCGACAAATTAACTGTAAATTTTCTCTATGGATCGTCATCCTTCAGGAATACGATATCAAATTTTCAATACCCAAGACCAAGAAATATCTCATCCTCGCTGAAATTATCATGGCTTTTCCCTCCGACACTACCAGTCCACCGATCAATACCAACCTCCCTGATGAACATATTTTTTTTATCCTCTTAGATGACCCTTGGTATGGCGATCTTCTTGTTTATCTCCAAACACAAAAATTCAGAAACCACCTCTCCAGAGATGATCGTCGATGTATTCATCACCAGGCACCTCGCTACCTCCTCATCGGGGAAATATTATGATGCCGAATGCCCTCAACCTGCAGGTTGAAAGTCCCTCGTCAGCATAGGATCTTTCCTTCTTCACGGCCTGAAGAGTTCTAACACTCTTCTATTTCCCTATCGGGAAATCTGCACCCAAAACAACTCTCACGCGATCCCCTTTTTCCACTCGGGAGATCGGACTTCACGACTTCACAAGGTCAGTGGTCGAGCGTTGGACTCTCGAATCCCCAAAACGCGATACAAGTCAAGGCTGACCCTTTTCTATCTCCTATCAGGATTTCCCCTATCACGAATTCGACACTTGCGACGTCAATCAACTCATATCCCCGACTCCCGAATCTCGATTTGTCGATTACCCGACACACGCTCGAGTTGACTTTTCCACGCCCTGTCACCTCATTAGGATTTCGGACTTCTCTATATCGCGAATCCTGATGCAAGTGTCTCGGGACTTCTCACTGTGAAACCCCAAAATATTGTGCCACCTGTCCACTGATTTAACTTATGTGGCCCCACACTGTTCTTAGCCGTCGGGATATCATGTTTCGTGATATCACAATTCCTGCTGCTATATTCATGGGACTTCAACCCATGAAACCCTGATGCACGATCCCACGTGTAAATCCGACGATCCTTGTGATTCGGATCTACGGTCCTGCCCCTCCTGAGCTTCGAACCTCTTGAGAGTACTCCGCCGTATCTCCCTTGCACCTCCGCGAGATCTAACGACCCACGGGATGTGGCGAATTCTCCTCGGAGAATACCGACCGTCCGTTCCTCCTGATGAAATCTGTGAAATGACTACGTATTCCTCCGCGGAACTCATCTACCTACACACAACTTGCGACGCTTCTTGTAAAATTCCAAGGCACAACTCCTCTATGTTGTCCTTCAACAAATTCGAAGGCCTATCCTTCCTGAGATTTCTTATAACTCTGAGTCTTGGAAAAGACTCTTGCGCGCACTCCTTGCGGCAACCTTCAAACTCGTCTCAGTGTTGAATTCCTTCGACCCTACGCACTCCTGCAGCAGCAGTCTTTCGACACTTTACTCAGGTTTGCAACCCTGAGGTTTCACTTGGCCTGTGCACTCCTTGCATGGCTCCTGTGCCCAACTGCACTTCTGGGTGAATGAGAACAAAAGTTTAACTATCTGAGCCCCCTTGTTAACACACTCCTTGCGGACACTTCAACTGCACTCCTTGCAGAAACTCTGGCTCAGATAGAGAAACAATTGAAACTCATTCTTTCTTCCTTTCAGACTTCAAATTCAAACATGAAATCATATACACAGCATATAAAGCAAATGTATAACAGGAAGCAAACATTCATGAGCATATCATTCAACATCAATACACAGAGAACAGACACAAAACCATGAATTTGAATCAACTTCTTCTATTAATTCAAATATCTGTACATGGGTGTTCTTACACAACTCTCTGCATGCTCTTTCTCTCTCTCCTGTTCAATACTTCCATATATAATGTTACAAATGCACAAGGAGGGTGTCTATATCCCGTTTCTCTCTTGCGCTCTCAAATAGTCTAATCTAGAATTAAATTCTATCTACCTGCATTAACTACTTTAAATGCCTTCTACCTACTAAGGACGAGAGCTAAAGGCTCAAGGTCCGTTTACATTATACAAGTGAGCCTCTTCTTATATGACTTCATTTAAGATTGCGCAACAACTTCAAGGCAATTTCAAACTTTGGTGTTGGCTTGTCCAGCTGTCCTTCGCTTCCGCGCTGGCTCGCTTGATGTCGGTGATGCTCCTGCATCATAATCCCTCGCTTGAAAAAATTTATGGGCTCCTGTCCATGAGCTCCTTCACGGTCTATCCATGCTTCTGTATCTTTGCTTCGGTCTCCCAACTGACATATTCAACTGGATGGTTCATCCATTTGATCAGATACTCAAAGTATTCTTTCCACCTGGTCCTCTTGCTTACTCTCTTATCTAGTATGCATTCCATCTGCGGATTCTCTGCAACTGGCATCTGCTTTGTCCACTAGATCTCTAGTTGTTCATCTCTAGTCTCTGCTTCTCCAGCTTTATATGGGTACAAATCTGAGATATTGAATATCAGAGAAATTCCGATCCCATCGGGTAATTCGATCTCATAAGCATTTGTCCCAAATTTCTTCAAGACCCTACATGGTCCGATTTTCTTCATCTTCAGCTTATTATATGTTCCTCTCGGGAACCTTTCCTTCCTCAAATGTGCCAGAACCAGATCACCAACCTCAAACTGAAGTTGTCTCCTATGCTGATCTTCTCTACGTTTATACTCCTAACTTGAATTCTGCAATCGCTGCTTCACCTGGCTGTGAAGTTCTCTCATCGCTTCCGCGAATTCTTCTGCACTAGCGCTCCTAGTCACAGTCTGTTCTGAATCCCTCAGCTCAAAAATTCCCCTTGGCTACATGCCATCAACAATTTGAAATGGACTCTGCCCTGTGCTCCGGTTAACTGAGTCATTATACACAAACTCTGCCTGTGGTAATATATTGTCCCACTGGCTGTGGTGTTCTGTCACCAAGATTCTCAGCAAGTCTCCCAGACTTTTGTTTACCACTTCTGTCTGCCCATCCGTCTGAGGATGATAAGTTGAACTAAACAACAAGTTAGTTCCTAGCTTCTTCCATAAGGTCCTCCAAAAATGCCCTATGAATTTTGTATCTTGATCCAAAACTATGCTTCTTGGTAAGCCATGAAGTCAAATGACCTCTTTGAAAAACAGATTCGCAATGTGAGTTGCGTCACTGGTCTTCTGACATGGAATAAAGTGTGCCATATTGGAAAATCTATCTGCCACCACAAAGACTAAATCAACACCTCTTTGTGTTCTTGGCAACCCCAATACAAAATCCATGCTAATCGCGTCCGACGACCTCTCTGGTATGGACAATGGTTGATAAAACCCTGCATTCTTCTTCCTTCCCTTCGAATGCTGGCAAATTCTGCACCTGTCTACGAATCTCTGAATATCTGCTCGCATTCCCAGCCAAAAGTATGACTCATTCAGCTTTGCGAATGTTTTTTCATGACCAAAGTGCCCTGCCAATCCTCCATTGTGTTTCTCCTTCAGCATATTTTCTCTCATAGAGCATTTCGGAATACACAGTTGATTACCTCTAAACAGTAATCCTTCCTGGATCATATAGTTTGTCCAAGGGCTTCTATCTCTGAGAACTAGATTCTCAGCTGCTTCATACGCTTCCTTAAAATCCTGATCCTCTGTGTACATGTCCCTGAGATCATCAAAACCCAACGTTTTGACCTTGAACTCCTGCAACAACAAACACTTCCTTCTCAAAGAATCAACAACTTTGTTAGCAGTACCAGAAATATGTTTGATCACAAAAGTAAAATTCTGCATATATTCAACCCATTTGACATGTTTCTGATTCAACTTTTCCTGTTGAGTCACAAACTGCAGTGCATGATTGTCACTGTACAAGACAAACTCTTTAGGGATCAAGTAATGCCTCCATTTCTTCAATGCTTGTATGATAGCATAAAACTCCTTATCATATGTAGAGTACTTTAATTTCGCTTCATTCAGCTTCTCGCTGAATTATGCTATCAGCCTGTCTTCTTGACTTAAGACTTCCCTGATTGCAAATCCTCTTGCATCACATTTCACCTGAAATGTCTTCTGGAAATACGGCAACACCAACACTGGTCGTTCCATAATCTTCCTCTTCAACAGATTGAAAATTTTCTCAGCTTCTTCAGTCCAGTGAAAATATTTATGTCTTTTCTTCACTGTATCCATCATCGCTGCGCTAATTCAACTAAAATTCCTGATGAATTTTCGGTAGAAACTAGCCAATCCGTGAAAACTTCTCACCTCAAATATGTTCTTTGGCGATGGCCAATTATTAATCACTTCCACCTTATCTGGATCCATCCTCAACTCATTTTTCGAAATAACAAACCCCAATTAAATGAGCTCTATCTTCATGAATGAGGACTTCTTCATATTTATCAACAGCTTCTCCTGTTGCAATTTTTGCATCACTGTAGCCAAATGCTCCAGATGCTCTGCCACTGTTTTACTGTAAGCTAGTATGTCATCCAAGTACACAATGACAAATTTTCCGATGAACTCCCTTAGGACTTCATTCATCAATCTCATGAAGGTACTCAGTGCATTTGTTAAGCCAAATGGAATAATGAGCCATTCATACAACCCTTCGTTGGTTTTGAATGTTGCCTTCCATTCATCACCTTCTCTCATACGAATATGATGATAACCACTTTTCAAATCAATCTTTGAAAAGTATTTTTCTCCACTCAAGAAATCCATCAGAGCATCCATCCTCGGCAATGGAAATCTATACCTGATGGTTATCTTATTAATCGCCCTCGAGTCAGTACACATCCTCCAGCCTCCATCTTTCTTCGAACTGAGTACTATTGGAACATCACACGGACTCAAGCTTTCCTTGACCAACCCTTTGTCTAACAATTCTTGGACTTGCCTTTTAACTTCTTCATTCTCTTGCGGCGTCAATCTGTATGTGGATTTGTTTGGAAAACTGGCTCCTGGTATGAGATCAATATGATGACTCACACTTCTAATCGATGGCAACGAATGAGGTAATTCGTCCACTATTATGTCAGCGAACTCTTCCAACAGTTCCTGAACTTCTTCTGGTAAATCATCCACTCTTGTGCTAGTCGGAACAATCTTCAGCTTCAAGACCACAATGAACT
>ML778142.1:697270-708013 GCA_009831015.1 Picea engelmannii | reverse complement strand
TCATATTTCCATGGTCTACCCAACAATAGATGACAAACATCCATAGGAATGACATCACATAAGATCTTATCATTATATCCTCCTATCTTAAATTCAACTAAACATTGTTTAGTGATAGTTACCTGGTGTCCTTTCTGTAGCCACGAAACTCTGTATGGGCTTGGATGATCAGTCATCTCCAGCTCCAGCTTCTCTACCATCTCTGTAGAAACGAGATTATCCATGCTACCACTGTCTATGATGACCTTGCACACCCTGTCCTTGGTCTTGCAAGCAGTCCTGAAAAGTCTGGTCCTTTGGACTGAACTTTCCACCTCCTTCTCTGGTGTCAAAAGGACTTTTCGCATCATCAATGATCTTCCGCCTTCAGGGTCTTCTGCCTCAACATCCCGCCTCTGTGCTTCGGTGATGTGATCTTCTCCAGTCTCCCTCTTTTTATCTAGACACTCGTAAGACTTGTGCCCATTCTTTCCACATGTGAAGCATGTGATTACTCCACCTCTTCCTCTTCCTCTACCTATAGGACAAGGAAAAGTGGTGTTATCAGCATAATCTCCTCTCTGCTCAGTATGTTTCCCTCTCTGTTCAACATATGGCCCTCTCTGTGAGGTTCCACCTCTCTCTATTTGAGTTTGAGGTTTCTTCCATTCCTCCTTGGGCTTCTGATATTTGTCTTGGGAAACCGATTTGCCTCTGGGCTGACTTCTGCCTCGGCCCCTCTGACTCTGTTTTTGGCTCAGCTTCTCTTATGCTTTCAGAGCCATCTGATAAGCATCTTCCACCGTTCAGATGGTTACCATGCTCATCTCATCCTGGATATCATATCTCAGGCCATTCATATATCTGGCAAATTTCTCATCATCACTCTCCCAATCACCTGCCTTGATGTTTAGTTTGTAGAATTCCTCAGTGTATTCTTTCACTGTCATCAGCTTCTGTCTCAGGTTCTGCATCCTCCTGAACAGAGTAATTTGATAGTCCCTGGGGATGAATTTTGCTTTCATCTTCGCGATCATTCTATCCCATCTCTTGATCTTCTGCTTGCCCTTGTAGCATCTGTCAGCTTGTAGTTCATCCCACCACAATGCTGCATGTCCCTTCAAGCGTGTGACAGCATGCCTGAATTTCTTGTCCTCTTCAACATATTCATAGTCAAAGTATGTGTCGAGAGCTCTAATCCAATCTAGAAGCTCCTCTGCATCCAAGTTTCCCTTGTAAACTGGAATGTCCATCTTTGCTCTTGCACCCATCCTGGCAATAGCTCTGATCAAATGCTTGTTTGATGCATCTTCAGCTGCAACTTCTTCTTCATGTTCAGCCTCAACTTCATTTTTGGAATCACTCAGATCCCCTGCACTGACTGTGTGTCTTTGCGCTGTCTCCATGTCTTCAAGTCTAGCTCGAAGATCACGCATTTGTCTCTCCATAACTGGATCTGTCATCTGCCGGCCTCTTCTTCTCGGCATTTCCCTATCCTCTGGTGGATTGGGTGTATGCATGTCCCTTCTCCTTGGCGGCATGGTGAATTCTCTTCTTCTCTGCTACATAAAGCAAAGAACCTTTCTTTGCTCTGATACCACTTGATGCCGAATGCCCTCAACCCTCAGGTCGAAAGTCCCTCGTCAGCACAGGATCTTTCCTTCTTCACAGACTAAAGAACTCTAACGCTCTTCTATTTCCCTATCGGGAAATATGCACCCACAACAACTCTCACGCGATCCCCTTTTTCCACTTAGGAGATCGGACTTCGTGACTTCGCGAGGTCAGTGGTCGAGCGTTGGACTCTCGAATCCCCGAAAGCCGATACAAGTCAACGCTGACCCTTTCCTATCTCCTATCGGGATTTCCTCTATCGTGAATTCGACACTCGTGATGTCAATCAACTCGTATCCCCAACTCCCAAATCCCAATTTTCTGATTACCCGACACACGCGTGAGTTGACTTTTCCACGCCCTGTCACCTCGTTGGGATTTTGGACTTCGCTATATCGCGAATCCTGATGTAAGTGTCTCGGGACTTCTCACTACAAAAACTCGAAATATTGTGCCACCTGTCCACTGATTTAACTTCTGTGGCCCCACACTGTTCTTAGCCATTGGGATATCGCGTTTCGTGATATCGCGATTCCTGCTGCTTTATTCACGGAACTTCAACCCACGAAACCCCGATGCACGATCCCACATGTAAATCCGATGGTCCTTGTGATTCAGATCTACGGTCCTGCCCCTCCTGAGCTTCGAACCTCTTGATAGTACTCCACCGTATATCCCTTGCACCTCTGCGATATCTAACAGCCCACGGGATGTCATGAATCCTCCTTGGAGAATACCGACCGTCCGTTCCTCCTGATGAAATCTATGAAATGACTACGTATTCCTCCGCGGAACTCATCCACCTACACACAACTTGCGACGCTTCTTGTAAAATTCCAAGGCACAAATCCTCTACGTTGTCCTTCAACAACTTCGAAGGCCTATCCTTCCTGAGCTTTCTTATAACTCTGAGTCTTGGAAAAGACTCTTGTGCGCGCTCCTTGTGGCAACCTTCAAACCCATCTCAGTGTTGAATTCCTTCAACCCTACGCACTCCTGCAGCAACAGTCTTTCGACACTTTACTCAGGTTTGCAACCCTGAGGTTTCACTTGGCCTGCACACTCCTTGCACGACTCCTGTGCCCGACTGCACTTCTGGGTGAATGAGAACAAAAGTTTAACTATCTGAGCCCCCTTGTCAATGCACTCCTTGCAGACACTTCAACTGCACTCCTTGCAGGAACTCTGGCTCAGATAGAGAAACAATTGAAACTCATTCTTTCTTCCTTTCAGACTTCAAATTCAAACATGAAATCATATACACAACATATAAAGCAAATGTATAACAGGAAGCAAACATTCATGACCATATCATTCAGCATCAATACACAGAGAACAGACACAAAACCATGAATTTGAATCAACTTCTTCTATTAATTCAAATATCTGTACATGGGTGTTCTTACATAGCTCTTTGCATGCTCTTGCTCTCTCTCCTGTTCAATACTTCCATAGATAATGTTACAAATGCACAAGGAGGGTGTCTATATCCCGTTTCCCTCTTACGCTCTCAAATAGTCTAATCTAGAATTAAATTCTATCTACCTGCATTAACTACTTTAAATGCCTTCTACCTACTAAGGACGAGAGATAAAGGCTCAAGGTCCGTTTACATTATACAAGTGCGCCTCTTCTTAAATGACTTCATTTAAGATTGTGCAACAAGTTCAAGGCAATTTCAAAATTTGGTGCTGGCTTGTCCAACTGTCCTTCACTTTCGCGTTGGCTCCCTTGATGTCGCTAATGCTCCTGCATCATCTTATATCGGTGAGGAGTCGACACCATACTCCATTGATGCTTAACTATTGATGAGGCTGACAAAGTCTTGAATGACATCCACAATGGCGCTTACGGAGGCCATCTCTCAGGGCTGTCCATCGCTAAGAAAATCATCCGCACAGTTTACTTTTGGCCTACATTATTTCACGACTACATCCGTGCCATGAAATGATGTGATAAATTCCAGCTTTACACCAATAAAGCACGCGCACCACTTGCTCTTCTACACCCAGTCATCACTGCTGGTCCCTTTTGTAAATGGGGCATCGACTTCATGACTTGTAGCCCTACATCCAACAACGAACACAAATATATAGTCGTTGTAGTTGATTACTTCACCAAGTGGGTTGAAGCCATGCCTACCTTCAACAACACCGCTGACACAATAACACGTTTTTTCTTTAACCACGTCATATCCTGCTTTGGAGTACCACTCCAACTAGTCTCCGATCACGAGAAACATTTCAAGAATAATATTTTCATGGAACTCTCATCCCGGTTAGGCTTCTCCCACGAGTTTGCCTCACCATACTACCCTCAGTCCAACGGACAGGTAGAAGCAGTTAACAAGGTCTTAAAAACCATCTTGCAATGCATGGTTAACAAACATAAAACCAATTGGCATCATATGGTATTTTCCGCTCTCTGGGCTTATCGTACAATAGTCAAAACTACCATTGGTTTCACACCTTTTCATCTAGTCCACAGGGTTGAGGTCACTCTTCCCATCGAGTGCGAAATTCCCACCTTACGCACCACTATTGAGCTATTACTTGACACTACCCCAATAGAGCAGCATTTGTTGAACTTAGAATCCCTAGATGAAGATCATCGATCTTCAGTACAGAACAATGAAGCAGCCAAAAAATGATCAAAGGCCACCTTTGATTGCCATGTCAACCTTCGCTCATTTAACGAAGGAGACCTCGTCCTCACTTATGATATCGCTCACGATACCCTTGGCCATGGAAAATTAGAGTCCTTGTGGCATGGACCGTACATCATCCAACATTGCCTCACTAAAGGCACATACATCCTGGCCTCCCCCGAAGGCCATCCTCTCAAGGAACCCGTCAATGGGTTGTACTTAAATAAATTTTACGTCTGAGCATAGCTATACTACACTAGGATCTTTCTTTTTTTGTACATCTTTTGTAGAGTTTTTAGTCTTCTTTGATCCATACCTCCCATCTAATCTATCACTCGTGTTATTGATATATGCCACCTCCATCAACCTACCACATCGGTTACGTCAACGGAGCTAGCCGATGGACATAGAATCTTGCTTCGGCTGCTTGGGCCCTCTATTCGCCTTCACATGACTTGCTCCACACCAACGACATATGTTTAGGCTCAGCCACCAACAATCAAGCATAGTACACTACTGTCATTGGTCTCCTCGTTGAGGCCAATCATCGCCATATTCGTCACCTTAGCGTCTTGTTAGATTCCCAACTTGTCGTCCTCCAGCTCAACAATGTATACCGTGTTCATGATCCTTTCCTCTTTCTCAAATACCTGTAGGTTAGACTTTTATCTCGAAATTTTGATTCCATTACATTTACACATATCCCAAGACAATTCAATCAAATAGAAGATAACATGGCTAACATTATACTAGATTGGCATATATCACATCAAAACATATTCACATACACATAAACCATCAGAAGTCTGTCACATCATATAGATTAGACATCATCCACTACATCAAAAACCAGAATCATCAACAACAAACACATCACACATGTACACAAGGATCCAAAAATGTATATCCATATATATATATATATATCGGTCCACATGTCATAAAGTGTTTACAAAAATAGTACATCACCCGTAGGCAGGTGAATCACCTCATCCCTACCAATACAAAACTGGATGTCACAACTATACAAAATGGGCTCACCGGCCTATATCAAATACACAACTACATATCTAGCAGCCCTCAGGGTGCCTCTAATGCTCCAGCACCAGGTCCTCCCTCTGGCGGAGGTACCCCACCATCTCCAGGTCCCTCAGGTCCTGGAGGCAACCGTCTAGTCATTGCAACTCTGACTATAGCTGCTATGCGGATCAAGGTCCGCGACTCCACCGACAACTCAATACACTGCTCCAGGATCCCCTCATCATGGATCCGCACCCACATCCTCTCAGAAACTCCTTGTAGAACTGCCTCTTGTTGGTGGTGGAAATCACCAAAGTCTCCCCTGGCCTCAGCCGAAGGAGCATGTGATGGCCCTGCCTCGGGGTCATCATAATGGTGCCTCTGGGATGCTCTATCATCATCACCGGGCCTTGCCCCAACATCCTCTCGACGTCGCCTCTCCCCTGCTCACAAATATCCTCACAGTGGTCTCACAGGCCCTTAGCGGGCTGGCGCTCAGATAAGCTCGACCTCTCATCCACACGGTCCCACATCTACACAAACAAACACATGATAGCATCAACATCCATACAAATATCAACCATATGCTATACTATCTTAAAAAAAAAAAACAAAAAAAAAAAATCAACAAAACTAGTAACCAACACATCATACCTCGGTGATCGAATACCTCTCCTGAAGGTAATATCATCTTATGATCATCACGAAAATCTATCCCATTATATGGAAACTGCAATATGATCTGTGGCATCTGAAGACACACCTGTGCAGCCTCGACCGTGAAGTAGTGGCCACCCTCCCCATCCCCATGACGAACCAAAATCATCAACCACCGCCGCAGTCACGGCTCTCGTGCTCCCGGCGGGTCTAACAAAACTCTTGGCTGCAACATCGACACCCTCTCTAGAAACCAAGCCACCAGGATCAATCCAAAGGAAAAATCCCCTGAGTCGGCCACTCGACACCTGGTGAGATGTCCCACCATCTTGGCGTGGAACATCAAGCCCCAGGCGAAATGCTAACCCCCTAGTACCCGCTGCATGATCCTCAACTGGCCACCACTGATACGCTGAGTCGTGAGTGACCCATACACTCTCACAACCATCACTACCATGCAACTATGTAACAGGTCATCCATCGCCCCAATCCTTACCACTGAGCCAGACAGAAAATCCTCTCCCGAACAATATGTCCGGGCAAGGGTAGCCAACTGCCCCTCTCTAACTACCACCGGATCGGTTGACAGCAGGGTTCCCCGAAAAGGGAGGCCGGTCATAAAATAGACATCCTCCTCACCAGAGAATGCCCAGTGCTCCCCATGCACAATAAAACACTGCAACTATGGACTCCACATCGCGATTAGGAATTGCAACAGATACTCCTGCGCCCTCAACAGTGGGCACTCAAAAAAATTCAGCAGCCCACAGGCTGCCAAAGCACCACGAACTGTCGGCTCCTCATCCCTCATGGCCTCCCTCAGTCGGGCCCAATCCCTCTCTCTCCAATGGATCGACATCATCCCAAATGATCACCTGCATTCACATATACAGTACTCGATCAACCATCACAAAAAACACCAAAATCTCCTGAAAAAAAAAAAAAAAAGGGAGATAATTTTTCTCACCCTCAGCTTTGCCTCAAAGGCATAGTTGTTTTCCCCATAGGCGTGCAAACATACACATATTTTTACCCCACACGCATGCATGTTAATCCCACAGGAACGCACCAAATGTGCGCATGTTCACTACATAGTTGCGCACTCATGCGCAACTGTCAGCAACACAGTTGTGCATATATGCACGACTATGTTTCGGATAGGCGTGCACCCCATGTGCGCCTGTTTTCCAAAATAGAATGCCCCCCATGCACAACTATTCCCATTACAGCCGCGCATTTGTGCATGGATTTCCATCGATCACCCGCGCATTTGGGGGACCACAACCCTAAAAACCCACTATACGGCCCTCCGTACGGTCCTACCCAAAATTTGACACCTAACTACTATACAGAAGGATGAGACCACTAACTTAACTCTCGCACCTCCCGGATCGACTGCCTCGCACTCCTGGAATCTCCGAATCTACTCTGCAATATCCTCTCTAACCATTATAGCATCAAGTACAGATGAGGTGGTAATATGGGCCCTATAGCTATATATAGGCTCTTTTTGCCAAACTTCCAGACTACATTCTAGGAGCTCCAAGTATCCATTTTTCAATCTGTCTTCAGCCATAGGATCAACACCCCGTCATCTACATCAAGACAATCCCCAGGCCATTTTTAATCCTCATCCCCCGGGGAGCCATTTTTCCATACCCCGTTCAGGTACACCTGCTCATGTTCAAAATTATCAAATAAACGGTTCTATGTTCGATTATCTTCAGATATTGTTCACGTCGGGTATTTGGTTGTCATGTGTGTAGGTACTTGGTCATCACACACCAGTGTGACCCCTTCAGGTATATAATATACACCGACATGTAATCATTCCCTTTGAATCTCAATTGCATCTCCAGTCACACCCTCTGAAATTTGCCTTTTGGGTCCCTATATCCGGCTCTGCAGTACTGTCACCTCCACTGCATTTTGGGTACTGTCACCCAGTAGCACTCTCCCCCACATTAGTTGTCCCATTCATAGCCCCCTTGGCACTTTGACACTCATGTTATTTTCAACCTTTAGGGATGGGAGTCCCGATAGTCTTACATCATGTCGCAAATCAACCACATACTCCTTCTCCTCATTTTTCTAGCCTACCCAACGGATTCCCAGGGCACTTCCTCATGGTTTTATTTTGACTGCACTCCCACAACATTATTTACCATCCATTTCATCCACTGTCGGTTTTTCCATCTTCAGATTTCCCTCCATACACTTCCCTACTACAAGAAATCGCCTATGGAGCCCCAACCCCCCACTTGTTTTTTTAACTAACTTGTGCCATCCTCAGGCCAAGCCATCTCACACTGGGGCAACTGTTTTTGTATCTGCATTATTATCCCCATTGATTTTTTAATTCTTTTTGTAATTAATCCTTTGTTTCCAGCATTTTACATAGCTTTTTGTCGTCACCTTTGGCGACCTTCTTCCTTTTTGGCAAACACAACTCATGTCACCCTTGGTTGGGGCATTCCTTATCACCTACTCTTGTTGACATCATCCATAAAATCTGAGTATCTCACAAGCCACCTACCTCTGCTCTTTGATTTTGTTCACTTTTTCCCGCCTCTGGTACAACTTATCCCACATCTCGTTGTCCCCCTGACACTCGACCTAGTTGAACATTCGCGGCCACTTATACTTTGCCTATATTCCCAACCAAGGGAAGTCTTGAGTCTCCACACATCTTGACTTTGTCCATGTACCTCCTCAGTTCCTGACCTCACCTAGTGGATTTCACAAAGCCCTTTGCTTCTTGGATTTGCGTCTCCCTTTTTGTCGACATCAACACAGTTTCCAGAAGGGCGACAGTATCTTGACTCTCATTACCTTTACAATGAGGAGTCTCGGACGACATAGGGAGAACCATCATTTCTCTCTGCTGGCATTGACCCCCATAACATTCAACTTCAACACTTTCTCATGTTACGGTGGGTCTTACTTTACGACTATTGCAATTGTTTTCTATATTTTCTGAAGACCTCTGAACTTTGTTGGGCTATCAATGCCCACATAGTCCATGATACTTATTTCAAGTGTCAGTGCCTACTGTTCAGAGCATTGTTCCTCATCAGAATTGTCCTCTGCCTTTATCAAAACTGCCCCCAAGGGCGCTACAGTTGTCTACATAAACACACAGTTTCAGTTACTGTACAACACCCTTTTTTGAGTTACATGAGACGATCATGGGGCATGCCCGCCTTGTTTGTACACAATTTATTTTCCACACCTTGCAAAAGGTTGGGACCTATAGGTTCCCTTCTCCCTCCAATAGGTCACTCTTGATACTCTCACTATTTCTCTTTCTTACAATGGTACTCTTAGTAGAAGAAACATTGATGACTTTCAGCTATCCGTATGCTCCTAACATCATCCATCAGGGGGATTCTGTTATCAATGAAATTTCGTCCGCAAATGGTTATAGGAATCCAGCATCTTCAAACAACTATTAGTTCACCCATGGACCAAAATTACCAAAAAATCATTTCCAAAAGGTCCAAAACTATACAACCAGCTATAAAATCGGGATGCGCTATGACTATACAGGGCGTGCGCACACATGCACCATCAAGAAACAAAGGAAAACCACACATGCGCATGATGCATGACTGTGGACACTAAAAGTCGCGCACACCTGAGAACGACGCATTTATGATGTTGGTCGGCCTCCCACCCACTTTTGGTTCAACTTCCAAGTTGATTTGACATCCAAACCTCGGCTGGATCCGGTTGGGTGGCTGGTCAAAGACCTAAAGGTGCCCTAAACAACCCCTTTTCACACTAAAATTTGGTTGCACAATACCTCAAAGTGGTGCTATAAAACAAGGTCATGGGTGCACTACATCTTCAAGGAATTTATTTGCAAGGTTATGCTGCTGCTATTCTCTTGGGGAAACCTCTTTTCTCATCAAGAACATACTAGCACCATTCCATTTGGGCAATCCAGATCACCTTTTGAGTGGGTTAGCTTGGGATTCTTTCACCATTTCTTTCAAGTTTTCAAGTTGTAAGAAGAGCTCAATCTTGGGGGTCCAAGAGACCTCCCTTGGAGGAAGAAGGGACCCAAATGTTGGAAATATGGCTATAGCAGAGATGACGCAGATGGTCAAGGTTGTCATTGATGGAAATCGGTTGGTTATGGAGCACGCACAACAGAAGCTGGAACACAAATGTTGAAACACAAGTGCTGCAACACAAGTGCTGCAACACAAGCGCTGAAACGCAAGTGCTGGAACACAAATGATGGAACATAGAAGCTGGAGCACAGATGATGACGCAGACGGTCACGGTTGTCATTAATGGCAATCGGTTGGTTATGGAGCACGCATAACAGAAGCTGGAACACAAATGCTGAAACACAAGTGCTGAAACACAAATGCTGAAACACAAGTGCTGAAACACAAGTGCTGAAACGCAAGTGCTGGAACACAAACGCTGGAACATAGAAGCTGGAGCACAGATGATGACGCAGCCAGTCACGGTTTTCATTGATGGCAATCGGTTGGTTATGGAGCACGCACAACAGAAGTTGGAACACAAGTGCTGAAACGCAAGTGCTGAAACACAAATGCTGGAACACAGATGCAGGAACGCAGATGCTGAAACACAGCGCTGGGCTGAAACACAGTGCTGGAAACTATGCTGAAACAGCGCTAGATCTTTGCTGATAAGAACGCACGACTTAGCCACGGTCATGACTAAGCAGCAGAAGTTACCAATAGTTTTCTTTAAGAAACAACACGAATGATGTGGCATGCGTAGAGGAGGCATGGAAAGAGCCAGTTCAGAAAATCAGGGAGAATGCTGGCATGCGAAAAGCAGAA
>ML778142.1:619106-690563 GCA_009831015.1 Picea engelmannii | reverse complement strand
GATTGCTATTCTTTATGTTATCCGCTTTATATTTATAACTCTGAATTTCACAGTAAAGACTCACCGCCACTAAGATTAATGATTCCAAGTAAAAAAAGAAGAGAAATTGATAATAATCTACACTAACTGATTCACCCCCCCCCCCTCTCAGTTAGTTCATACCTGTAACACCAAAGTCCCCTTTCTCTTTGGTGTTTTCTTTTCACTAATACAATCCTTTCCATGGGTGACACGAGTCTTGTTTGTTTCTTGTTCTTATGTCCTTATGCACAATAGTTTAATTGTTTTTTCCCTTCCTAGTTTAATTATTAGCTTAGTCTTTTATGTTTATTCTTCTAACCCTTTCCTTTACTGTTGTCTTTCTTAGCTAACCCAACTAAGCTTGTAAGCACCTTTGTTTTACTCATTTAGGTGAAAAAAGAGGTGCAACAACATCCCTGGATAAAACTGGCACCAAAGACTTCAGGAACCACTCCAACAAGAAATTTGGTGGGACCTGTACCTTAATAAATTTATTCTGATGCCACAATTCTTGGATGTGATCTGAGATATGATGAACCTTAGTCTGCTCAAAGTTGGCCAACAACTCGGTGCTGACATCGTATCTCATGGGTAATTGGAAATGGTTTAGGAAGAGCATCGCCTACTCACTAAAGTAAGAATACCTTAAGTGGTTGAGCTCAATATACCATTTCATGGCACCCTCGATAAGAGTGCATTGAAACATGTAGAACTGTACGAAGTCACATCGCAGCGAGTTTGACAAGAACCACAAGTGGAAAGTTGTCACGTGATCACCCAGGTCTTCGCTAGGCTTGCCTTCTAATTTTAGAATATCCAAGGGAAACTTAGTCGGCATGGGGAGATAACATGGATCATGACAAATCGGGTCGTTAAGAAACCTTAACAATTCTGGCAGATGTAGCGTTTCCAGAAATGATAAGTTGGGTTGGGTACTATGTATAGGAAAAAGGGGACCTGGAGTTTGATAGGCACCAGGTTGCCAGGAAAAGTTGGGTTGTTGGCCAGGGTTCTGGTAGACACCGTGGCCTTGACCAACATAAGGAAACTGTGTTTGTTGGGATATCATCAGCTGATTCCTGTAATTGGACAACATGGGTTGGGTGGGGATTTCTCCTTGCGTTGTGTTCCAAAGATTTTGGAAGGGGATGCCCCCAGCCGATCTAGCGGGTATAGGTATCGAGCCTTGCCCAGGGTTCCATTGACCATGGAATGGGTTGCACCCAACCGACATCCCTTGCAAGGGAACTGATTCCTGTTAAGGATTCCAAAGTGCTTGTGAGGAGAAAACTCATGTACTTTCCCCTTGTGTAGGAATAGTACCCTGCACATGATTCTGTTTTCCAAAACTAGGGTTGCCTCCGACTGAGACGATAGCCAAAGAAATTTTTTTATGACCATACGCATCGAACAAAGGGAGCGAAATGGATCCCACCGACGTAGTGTAAGATGAAGGTCCTAAACTGCCTGCTCCAAACAAGATGTAGTTAGCATTCAGCCCGATGGGTTGCTGGAAATCACCACTGAGCAAGGGGGATGGAGGAGCTATATGACACCCACCGTAAGGGATAACATTGAAAGGGACTGAAGTCCCCCCAACAAACCCTTGCATGGGAGTGTCTGAGCTCCCTGCCCCTAAAACCATGGGCTGTAGGGTGGATTAGGTAAGGACAGAGTTCGAATCAAAGTCAAGCATCCCATATGAAAATGGAGGGCCCGTTGCACTCTGCGTAAACAAAGCAGTGGTCGTCATCGATGACGGTATCAGACCACTGCCAAAGGTAGAGGGGGTCAAGAGCACTATGGTCTAGACCGATGAAGGTGGGTTAGGAAGAAACATACCCCTTGTGGTAGTAGCCGAAATGGGAGTACGAGGACTCCCAGACAAATTTGAAGCATTTTCTTCCATAGCTGCTTGTAAGACTATATGACGCTCGTAAGGTGTTACCCTCTAAGGGACAACTTGTACCAATATTGGTGTCGACAAGTCAGTGATAGGAGGGTTGGATGGCCCGAGAGCTTCCACTCCAAGGTCAGAAACAATAGGTTCCTCCAGATTCGAGTAATCTCCTCTCGGAGCAGGATCGAGCATAGTTTCCTGTGGCCCGGTCACTTTGAATGACCCTTGTTGGTCAAGTATTCATCGTAATGGTGGAGGTGGTGGCTCTAATTCAACCAACAACAGGCCTTGAAGCCTTCATGACCGAAAAAGCTCTTGATCTTCAACTTTGTGAAAATATCAAAAACACAATAAGTCTTTAACTAACATTTAAAACCAAGCACCCACTAGAAAAATTCCTATAATATAAACCAAGCAAACCACTATCTAGTTGGAAGAACAATTACGCTAGCCAACACTAGTGCAACTTACCGGTGCAAGTGCAACAAGAACATGGAAGCACCCTCTGGGTATAGTCTGAAAAGTGTGACCCGACGTCTACCCTAGGTACCGCGGTATACCCCCGCAGTCACCTATTTAAGTCCCTAGAATACAGGCAACTAAGTTGCCAGCTCGCAAATAGTCACCAGGCGGGTACAGTCGACAGTCGGGTGGACTGCAATGAGCAGGAAAACAAGTCTGAAACCTATCGAGGGTATCGAAATCAAGTGGTCCAAAATACAACAGAGGATCTCAAATGGATTCGAGGTCCAAGAAGCTCCGTAGGCAAATGCAAGCGATAATATCCCGCAATAGATCCTCAATATGCGTTCTCCACTACGTTTAGTCTAGATTTAGAGGGGTTATCTCCACTGCCTTTCCTCACACGACCTCGTGTTTATCCCCTGTGTTAGAGGGGGTTCCCAGATAACTTTCACATCACTGGACTTTAACACTCCCTAGCTCTGACTCTGATGCTTGTTTAACGGCCTTGAAGAGTTTCCTCTCCAACCTAATTCAAGGCCCTAACCCTAAACTAGTTGGTTGACCCTACAAACATAAAAGTCTAATTAATTTTAGATTTAGTGTTCGTTTTAATGGCTTATTTAACTCAAAGGATATGACAGTGAAACTAGTGATGTTTATGAGAGACGAAAAGAGGAGAAAAAGAAGAAACTTTGAAAGAAAAATTACTTCTAGTCAAAAGTAAAGATTTACAACTAACTCTTTGTAACCAACTTTTTCATAACTTTTTTCAAGATCTTTAAAAAGAAGACCTAAAAAGAAATTTCGCTTGACTACATGCCACTTAAGTTTCAAGAAATCAATGAATAACTTAAAAAATGAAATCTTTTTCCTTTCAAGTAAAATAACTAACTCCAACTACTTTACCAAACTAAAAATGAATTTTTTTTTTTTTTGAAAATGCTTCAGATAGGAAAAACTTGAAATAAATCTTTTTTTCTCTGTTTCCAAAGCAAATAAAAGGGGGTAAAATAACTACAAGACAAGACTGAAACAAACCTTTGGCCCACTATGGATCACAGGGAATCACTAAAGATACCAAACAGGCCGATCAAAAATTCAAAGACTCGCTTAAAACCCTTTCAGAAGTAAATACAAGAAACTTCAAAAAGACAAGCAAATTGAGATCTAACCCAAGCTATGACTGTAAAAACAGAGACTCTGAACTCTGTCAAAAAATCCTAAGAATTATAAAACTCAATCAAGAAAGAGGTCGACTTCCTCTTTTTCAAAATCAATTTCTTGAACCAGGTACACTATTGTTTTTTCAGCAACTTGTGTATGTACGCATGTTGTTTACTAGACAGGGTGCGTATGTACATGGGTTGACCCAAAGTAGGGCGTGTACACCTCTGTACTTCCTCAAAAAATAAAGAAAACATACAGACTTATAGGGCAGGGAGAACTGGTATGGCACCTGAAGGTGACCAGAATCCCTTAAAAGATTCAGGAAACTCAACAGAAACTCGAAAGGTAGAAAAAACAATCAGGCTACAACAGGGTTTAGAATGTAGGCAGATCAATTAACCGTCTAAAATTAAACTACTTCTCTAACTACCCCAAACATACCAAAAATCATACAAGAAAATAAAAGATGAGAGGGATCGGTTAACTATACCTCTACTCTGTGTTCAGTGATGATCCCCTCGTGCTTGAAAGCTTCATTGATTGCACGCATCCTCCCAAGGATGACTTGCATACAAATATAGACAAATAGAAAGCTACACACATGTTATTTCATATAAAAATTAGGGTTATATGTTAGAATGTTAAAACATAAGCCATTAAAAGCATTCAATACACCATGATTTGGGACAGGAAAAGTAATTCTTTTATTAATAACTCGATGATTATACCTTTACAACCAAAGCCGACTACTGCTCCATGAACCTGGTCCCAGATCATCTTCACCAAGCTCCAAGTGCACCTTTTTATGTCTTCTCCTCTCAACCTTCTGATCTCTTCTTGGGAAGTGAATGGGTTATGATGGAGGAATAAGGGATAAATGGGGAATGTTGAGGCAATTCTCACAAAAGGGCTGCACTTGGGCAAGGAGGGGATGTGAAACGAGCATAGTTTCAATGTTCTTATGTATAGATGTGGAATGACACCCCAACACCTCCTTTTATATGACAAAAGGATGGTTATTCGGTTGGGTGACGGGCTATACGTGGTGGATTAGTTGGGAAACTACCCAATAGCTCGTAATCTCAGTGATTTCCTTGCAACTTTTTATTTTTTGCAACTTTTTCAAGTATACACGAGCTGTAATGGTGCAACAAGTGTATGTATGCAAGTTGTAGTGGTGCAACAAGCGTATGTACACGAGCAGTATTGGTGCAGGGCGTGTACATCTTCAAAAAATTATTTTTTAGAAGAGCAACTCAGTATTTATTTTGGAAAAAAATGCAAGTAAGAGGGCCAAAGGCCAGGTATGCATGTGTAGAGAAATTTAGGGTTATAACAGTTCTTGTATCCAAATAATTTAACCCTGACAGTCTGGTAGTTAATGTGAAAATTAATAATACACTTGTTAGCAACACATTAATCAACCTCATTGTTGCCATTAATGTCATGACACACGAGACCATGCAAGCCTTAAGACTTATTGGCCTTAAGGAAACCCCAATTGTAGTCCATCTCGTTGACAGATCAACTATCAAACATGAGGGAATATTAGAAGATGTAGTGATCTCTATAGACTCATGGGAATATCCCACTGACTTTATGGTCCTATAATCGAAAACATCTCTAGAAGGGTATCCTTTAATCCTTGGAAGGCCTTGGCTGGCCATTGTTGATGCTTACATTGGTTGTAGGTCAGGAAACTTGACCATCTCCCAAGGGACCTCTACAAAGAAATTAACCATATATCCTCCCTCCAAACCCACCACATATTTTTAAACACCACTTTGGGTCGACGGGGAAGATACTGATGCAGAAGGAGAAGCTCACCAAATCCTCTCTATAGATCAATACTTATCCATTAGAGAGAAAATAGAGGACGATGAAATCAATGATTTCATAGCCTCTTCTTCTTCCTCAACAACCTCACATGTTCTTGAGAATGTTATGCAACTAGAAACACAAGCTTCTATAGACTCAACAAGAATCTCACCTGTAGAACATGAATCCCCACTTGAAAAAGATCAAGGGCCCCTTACAAAAATCATAGAAATCAACCCAAAGAAAACCTTGAAAATCAACAATGGATTGACTAAATAAAATGAGTGATAGGTTAAAGTGCTACAAAAGCACAATGATGCCTTCACTTGGGACTAATTTTACATGAAGGGAACCCATCCTGACTTATGTGCACACCACATATACATTTAGGAATGATCTATACCTATCTGTGAACCCCAACGCCAGATGGATCCATCACTGAAAGACATAGTTAATGAGGATCTACAAAAATTGTTCACAACCAATTTTATCTATCCATTTTCTCATAACCAATGGGTCTCCCCTCTCATCATGGTACCAAATAAGAATTAAAAATGGAGAATTTGTGTGGACTATAGAGTACTCAACAAAAACACACATAAGGACCATTCCCCACTTCCATTCATTGACCAGGTCCTGGATACGTTATCATGGAAGAAATATTTTTCTTTCCTCAATGGATTCAATGGGTATAACAAGATCCAGATCATGCTTGAGGACCAAGACAAAACAACATTCAACTATCCATGGGGGACACTATCATGTTCTACCATTCGAGTTATGTAATTCCCCTACCACATTTCAAAGAGTTGTAATTGGTATATTCTCGTATTTAATTCATGATTTTGTGGAAATATATATGGATGATTTCACAGCATTGGTAATGAATTTGATGAGGCATTAGCAAACCTGGAGAAAACATTGATAAGGTATACAGAATCAAATGTTTCCCTCAGTAATGAGAAATGTGGAATGATGTTAATTGATGGAATTGTATTAGGACGTTGCATCTCAGCTAAAGGCATATAAGTGGATCCAACAAAAATCAAGGTAATATTAAACTTCTCGACTCCATGTTTGCAAAAACAGGTATGAAGCTTCCTAGGATACACTAGTTATTATCATCACTTTTTTGAAAAAAATTCATGAATTGTGCATCCATTATTTGCCTTGATTAATAAATATTCTAATTTTTTATGGACCGAAACATGCCAACATGCACTTGATGAGCTGAAAACTAAGGTGTTTGAGGCTCCCATATTAAGAGGACCCGATAGGTCCCTCCTGTTTCATATTTCTACAAACACATCATACACTACCACTGGAGTTTTTCTAGGACAACTAGAAGGAAAGGACCCATATGCTATATAATACGTCAACAAAAATATCTCACCCACAGAGCTGAATTATATGATAACAGAAAAATAGTTTCTTTTGGTAGTACATGCAATTAACAAATTTTAGAATTACAATACATGATATCCAATAATATTGCATACTAACCATGCTGCGATAAAATATTCAATGAATAAACCTATCACCAATGGCAGGGTAACTAGATGGTTATTATTATTACAGGAATATGATATAACCATCTTGAATAAATCAGGAAAAGACAATGCGACAATTAATTTCCTTTCAAGACTTACATATAATGAGAATGAGCCACATGTAGAAGATTATTTTCTTGATGAGCACCTATTTGCAGTTTCTACTAACACTCCTTTGTTTGTAGATATCACTAATTACTTGGCTGCAAGAAGACTCCCACACCATTTATCGCCTAAAGAGTGACAAAAGATCATCATACAAAGTTGGATATTCCCATGGATTGACGATTGCCTCTTCCAGACATGATTAGATCTCATTATCAGAATATGCGTGTGAGAATATGAGATCCATGATATCTTGAAAGCCTGCCATGATAGCCCATGTGGAGGACACTTTGTAGACAAGAGGATTGGGTACAAGGTACTTCACCAAGGGTAATATTGGCCCACTATATTCAAATATGCCAAGGAATATATAAAGAGGTGTGAAAACTGCTAGTGCATGGGAAGACTAGTGCAATTAGACGAGATGTCATTACAATCATAGTTTGTATTTGAACCCTTTGACAAATGGGACCTAGACTTTGTAGGGCCGATCAATACTTCTTCCCACCATAACTCCTACATCCTAGTTACACATATTATGTCATAAAATGGATGGAATCCAAGGCACTCCCAACGAAAACATAACAAGTAGTAGTAGGATTTCTTCATGAGGAAATCTTCACCATATTTGGGATACCTTGGGAAATAGTTATTGATGGAGGAACACAATTCACTTCAAGACTCATTAGAGACTTGATGGAAAAATACAAGAAAAAACACAGGGTTACTACACCATATCACCCATAGGACAATGAACAAGTAGAAGAGGCAAACAAAATCCTTGAGGCCATCATCACCAAGGCTGTCAGACTACACCTCAAGGACTGGGATGATAGGCTACCCAAATATTTATGGTCCTACCAAACGACATGGAGAACTACTAATGGTTGCACCCCATATGAAATCATGTATGGAAAACGAGTACTACTGTTGATTGAAACAAAGATCTAGGCACTCAAAACAACTATACAACTTGGAATGGACTTAACTGAATCTCAGAAAAAGAGACTCCTCTAGATCAACGAACTAGATGAAGTTTGATAAGCTTCCTTACACCACACAACAATAATACAACATCAAAGATCCTGGTGGCATGACAAGTTCATTAAGAAGAAGAAATTCAAAGTTGGAGACTGGGCCTTATTATTTGACTCCAGATTCAAGGATTTCAGAGGAAAGTTCCATACTTGATGGCTTGGACCTTATGAGATTGATATTGTATATGAAAATGGAGCCATCAAACTTTGCACCATTGAAAACGAGAGAACACCTCTGATGAAAAATGGACACATGTTTCGATTGTATCATAAACCTCTATCCAAGGAAGCCTTTTTGAATATAATCATTAGTGGATGGCCCAACAATGATTTGGATATTGTAAACAAAGGGGGAATCCTTCCTGAATGAACATTCCTGTTAAAAAAAAAAACCATGTCTGAAAACCCTTAGGGGTATGCTTTGTGAAAATCAGCTTTTGCTGGTGCAAGACATGTTAAAAATAAAAAATAAAAAATATTGAAGAGAAAGCAAGAAGGGCACTTCACGGTTTCATGATGGTTATGTCAAGATCCTTCTAATCAAATTTTAATAAAATTGTTTTTCTAATAATTTTTTTTAGGATATGTAGGGAAGAAGAAGGCTATTGTTGCAACTCCTGTTGCTGCAACTCTTGTTGCTACAACTCTCATTGCTGCAACTCTGCCACTACAATTCCTATTGCTGCACATCTCATTGTTGCGACTCTCGTCGCTGAAACTCTTGTAGCCACAACTCTACATATCACTACCACTATTCCACTGCTAAGACATTGACAAAGAAGACATTGCAACTTTTCCGTTGTTGTAATTCCCAGTATTGTTGCAACCACACACTTTGCTACAACTCCAGGATGATGTCGCACCTTTTCCATTGGCTACAACTCTCTGTTAGGGTCCTAACCCGCACATAGGTAGATCAATATATTTGGATGTAATAAAGGTCAATATTAATAAGGCCTTTCAACAAAATAGAATAAGGCGGATGTAAGAAGACTTAATAGAAGCTTCCGCTTCTAGAAGGATCTTCCTCTAGATGCTTCTCTTGATAGACATATTTAGTATAAATAAGGGTCGAGGGTATGAAAACCCTAGCTAGGATATTATTGTAACAGAGCGTTGCTCGACTGGAGGTTGCCCCCTCGAAGAGGCCCGTGAACATTGCTTTCTGAATCAAAGTGTTATTTTTGTTATTGTTCTTATATAATTATTGTGTTATTGTGGAAATTATGCTGGTTATATTACTGTTATTCTGCCATTTCTAGCATTTTATTTCTGTTCTGCATATTTATTATATCTGGTATCTTGCAAGTGGTATCATAGCACTTTCCTTGGCAGAAATTGTGGGAATTTTTTTTCCAGGGTAGAGACGTATTCCGACGTCTTTAAGCCACATAGATTTGTCATTAAGTGCATAAACCCGCAATTGAGGGATTCATACACGCAAGAAATACAAGTGGTTCTTAAGCGCACATTTGTTGCCCACCCTTGTAACCCCTGTTGGTACCCCTTCGAGTGGAAGCACATAAGACAACACCTGTGTACGAATCAGCCTAGATTTCCTGAAGCCCTCTTTAGATAAACCTATCAGCGGCCGGACTGCTATAGTGTCACTGAGAACAACACTTAGGAAGATACTCTCTAGTACCTGGGTAGTCGGGTAGTACGGCTAAGGGTACTGTTTATCCTCCTTAGTTAGTGCCCTGAGATATTGGTCCGAGTACTACTGTTGGAACCCACATGTATATCAAAGAGCTATAGCACAGGGCAAACCCTTGTCTGTAGAACCCTTGAATACCTAACCCTTGGGGGACAAAAATATAAACAAATTAAAATTGACCAGATCTATTGCCGCACAGCTGTGTTCGGGTTGCCAAGTAAATACACATTTCTTTTTGGTTAAGCATTTGGGGATTTCATCACTGCAGTATTCTTTAGACAGGATTATAACTCAGCAGGTGTAAAAAAAAAAGTCTAGAAATTTTTTCACCATTATTTGAGACCTATTCCATTGGATTCATCTCTTCGCCCTTATCACATTCATCCATATCATTTTTTGGCAATTTTTTTGACCCCGCCCGCCCCTTTTCAGTTCACCCATCCTCATGGCCCATACCTGTAGCCAAGATCTAGAAACTCGCTTCAACACCTTGCAATCTAGTTTCCTTGAGACCTAAAAAGAAGTGAAACAACTCAGTGCTACTATTGACTCCATCGATTCATCCATCAATACAACCATAAATACAACCATGCAGTCCTCAATGGAGGAAGTCAAACAAGAACTGACCACCAAGCTTGAATCTGTCTTTGCATCACTCTGCACCAAACTGAAGATCGCTATAGATGACCCTTTCTCTAAATCACCTCCAAAGATCGAAGGCAAACATTCCTCCCATCCCCATACCTTTCAGCCCCATCACTTTCAACATGACCTGCACCTTCCACGGGTGGATGTGACCAAATTTGATGGCTCGGACCCCACTGGTTGGGTAACCCAAATGGAACATTATTTCTCTTTATACGACATCACAGATGACTTGGCCAAACTCCGGTATGGTGTTCTCCATTTAGATCAAGAACGTTGGCAATGGTGGCAATGGAGAAAAAATTCTCGTCAAGGGTATATTTCTTGGACCCAATTTGTGACTGAGCTTTATGAATGCTTTGACACGGACACCAACCATTTGGGTTGTTTGACAAAGCTGAAACAATCTGAAACAGTAGAAGACTTCATAGCTACCTTTGAGTGCCTGACTTTTCAAATAGAGGGCATGACTGATGCTTTCTTTCGAGAGTGTTTTATCAGTGGCCTCAAGGAGGATATTCGGGCCCATGTCCTCATGGCTCGACCCTCAAGTTGGGTGGAGGCTACTAAAAGAGATAAAGAAGCACAACAGGTTGTATCCTCTCAAAACCAAAAACCCTCCTTTATTCCTCGCCCTAAACCCGTCACTCCCACTACTCTCTCCACCCCATTAAATATCCAAAAATTGACCAGGGCTGAAATGGTTGAATGCCAACTCAAAGGCCTTTGTTATAATTGTGATGAAAAATATTTCCCAGGGCCACAAGTGTAAGAAAAAAAATCTTTTTATGGACATCTCTGAGGATATTTCGTAAGAGGATGTTGAAACTTCCCTTGTGTCTGAGTCACCTGAAATCACTAACATAACCCCTCCCTCAGACCCTCCCAAAGTAGAACCTGTCATTTCCCTCAATGCTCTCACTGGCTTCTCCGCTCCCCAAACCCTCAAGTTAATCGGTTACATCAAGCATCAGAATGTCATCATTCTGGTTGATAGTGGAAGCACCCATAATTTTATTCATCACCGCATTGCCCAAGAAACTCATTGCTACATCCATGCTGTCAACAATTTCCAAATCATGATTGCCAATGGTGGTTCCATGAAATGTGGAGGGCACTGTGAAAATGTGCGTCTCCAAATCGGTGTCTACCACCTAAAATCCCATATGTTTGCTATCGACATGGGTGGTTGTGACATTGTGCTGGGTGCAGACTGGCTAAGAACTCTAGGTCCCATTCTCATGGATTTTAAGGCATTAACCATGCAATTCGACCAGGAAGGCCACCAATATAAATTCCAAGGCATCATTGCTAGTTCACCTGAGGTCATTAATTCCCATCGCATGGAAAATTTGCTCAAAAAAGGTCATTCTGGTGTCATTGCCCAACTCCATGCCATACAAGCAACAGAGACACCGATGGTGCTGCATGACCTCCAAGCCCTCCTTTCTAAACATCAAATGGTATTTTCCACTCCCCAAGGACTCCCTCCTTCCCACGGTGTTCTTGATCATTCCATTCCCCTTGTACCCAGAAGCCTTCCTCCCAATATCCGTCCATATCACCACCCCTTTTCACAAAAAAATGAAATTGAGAAAATGGTCCAGGAACTCCTTAATGCAGGCATTATCTGCCTTAGTATGAGCCCTTACTCTTCTCCTATAGTCATGGTCCTGAAGAAAGAAGGTTCTTGGAGAATGTGTCTTGACTTCCGTGCCCTCAAAAAACTAACCATTAAAGACAAATTTCCCATTCCTGTCATTGATGACCTCCTGGATGAATTGAGTGGTGCCCAATTCTTTACTAAAATTGATCTTCACTCAGGCTATCATCAGATATGTATGAACGAGGTAGACATTCCCAAGATGGCCATTCGCACTCATGAGGGCCACTATGAGTTTTTGGTCATGCCCTTTGGCTTGTGTAATGCCCCCTCCACCTTCCAAAGCCTCATGAATCATGTCTTTCGTCCCTTTCTTCATCATTTTGTCTTATTTTTCTTTGATGATATCCTCATCTATAGAAAAACTTGGACATACCATCTTACTCATGTGGATCAAGTTCTCCATCTACTCTCTCAGCACCAACTTTTCCTGAAACAATCTAAATGTGCTTTTGGTGCCTTAGAAGTAGAATACTTGGGTCATCTGGTTGGCAAGGATGGCGTCAGGGTGGATCCGATAAAGATTGAAGCTATGCAAGACTGGCCGCACCCAAAGACTCTCAAAAGCTTGCATGGATTTCTGGGCTTAATAGGGTATTATCACAAGTTTGTTAAGAACTATAGAAAGATTGCAGCACCTCTCACTGCTCTCCTAAAAAAGAACTCTTTCACTTGGACCCCAGCTACTGCTCAAGCTTTTCAAACCTTGAAGACGACCATGTGCACCAATCCGGTACTGGCCCTTCCTGATTTCACAAAGTTGGAATGTGATGCCTCAGGGAAAGGAATCAACACTGTCCTTATGCAAGAGGGTCAACCTTTGGCCTTCACCCAAGCAATTGTCTGAAAGGAATCTAGGAAAACCCATTTATGAAAAGGAAATGTTGGCTATTCTGCATGTTGTTGATCTGTGGTGCCTTTATCTCTTGGGGAAACGCTTCCAAATTAAGACCGATGATCAAAGCCTCAAGTACTTTCTGGAACAACGCATTTCCTCTCCGGAGCAACAAAAATGGGTGACTAAGCTCTTTGGATATGATTATGAGATCATTTACAAGAAGGGAAAATACAATGTAGTGGTGGATGCACTATCTTGAAAATATGAAGAAGAAGGATCCCTTTTTTCTCTTTCCTTCATTGTACCCGATTGGCTCCAAGTTGTGCGCCAGGAATGGCTTCAAGATCCCAAAAGTTCGCATCTGATCCAACAATTGCAGACCAAGGCTCTGGCTCCCCCAAGGTACTCTTGGCTCCAGGATGAGCTTTGATACAAAGGTCGTTTGTATTTAAGTAAACAATCAAAGCTTAAATCCACGGTACTTTCTGAGCTTCATGCTACACCCACATCAGGGTACTTGGGGTTCACCAAAACATATGACAGGGTCAAACGTTCTTTTTTCTGGGATGGTATGAAACAGGACATCCATAATTTTGTTGTTGAATGTGAGGTGTGTCAACGCAACAAGGGAGAAACAGTCAAATCTCCAGGCACACTACAACCGCTTCCAATTCCACCTGCTATTTGGAAGGATATCTCTATGGAATTTATTACCAGCTTACCCAAATCGGGGAATAAATCAATCGTAATGGTGGTTGTGGATCACCTTTCCAAGTATGCTCATTTCTGCGTTGTTCAACACCCATTTACTACATCCACGGTGGCTCAAATTTTCATGGACCAGGTCTTCAAGCTTCACGGCATGCCGCACTCTATTGTTTCTGATTGTGACCCAACTTTCACAAGCAATTTTTGGCAAGAATTGTTTAAGCTACAGGGCACCCAATTGCATCTCAACACAACTTATCATCCCCAGACTAACGGTCAAATGGAAGTTGTCAACAAGTGTTTGGAAACATATCTGAGGTGTTTTTCCTTTGAAAAACAACATCAGTGGGCTCAATGGTTAACCCTAGCCGAATTGTGGTACAACACTTCCTACCATACAACTACTCGCATGACTCCTTTTGAAGCGGTATATGGACAGAAGCCACCTTCAGTTCTCTCATACTTACCGAGTACCTCGAAGGTCCAGGCGGTTGACCAAACACTTACAGTTCAAGAGGATATTCTTCGTACCCTTAAAGAGAACTTTGTCATGGCACAGAATTGCATGAAGCAACAAGCAGATCAAGGTCGCTCTGAACGTCAATTTGTAGAAGGGGATCAGGTGTTTCTGCGACTGCAACCATACAAGCAAACTTCCCTCAAGGCCGAGCATTTTCAGAAGCTAGCACCCAAATTTTATGGTCTTTATACAGTTCTTAAGTGTGTGGGACAAGTCGCATATCAGTTAGCTCTGCCCAGTCAGTCGAAGCTACAACATGTTTTTCATGTCTCATGCTTAAAGAAGGTGATTGGAACTAGGTGCCAAATTCAAACCAACCTTCCAGAGTTAGCTGAAGAAGGATCCATTTGGCTACAACCAGAAGTAGTTTTGGACTAGAGTGAGCATCGCCTGCGTCAGAGAACCATCAAGGAAGTGCTATTTCAGTGGAAAGATACGACTCCAGCAGATGCCACTTGGGAACCAACTACCATTCTGCAGTAGTTTCCACTTCTCAAGCCTTGAGGATAAGGTTGTTTTTAAGGGGGCGGACATGTTAGGGTCCTAACCCGCACATACGTAGATCAATATATTCAGGTGTAATAAAGGTCAATATTAATAAGGCCTTTCAATAAAATAGAATAAGGCGGATGTAAGAAGACCTAATAGAAGCTTCCGCTTCTAGAAGGATATTCCTCTAGATGCTTCTCTTGATAGACATATTTAGTGTAAATAAGGGTCGAGGATATGAAAACCCTAGCTGGGAGATTATTGTAATAGAGCGCTACTCGATTGGAGGTTGCTCCCTCGAAGAGGCCCATGAACATAGCTTTCTGAATCAAAGTGCTATTTCTGTTATTGTTCTTATATCATTAATGTGTTATTGTGGAGATTATGCTAGTTATATTACTGTTAGTTTGCCATTTCTAGCATTTTATTTCTGTTCTGCATATTTATTATATCTGGTATCTTGCACTCTCATCCACATCTATTTCTGCAACTCTGCACCTTGATGTAACTCCAGAAAGCTACTACTTCTCTCATCCGCAACACTGCTGCTACCACTATTGTCCAAAACACTATTGTTGCCACTCTCATCCACACCAACTCTGGACCACAACACTATTACTGTAATTCCGGTGGATAGAATGAGAAAACTGACCCCTAACATCGATGATGATATTTTGGCCAAACCCATTGATGCCACTCTGCATTTGTTGTCACAACTCCGCCAGAAACAAAGAGGGTTGATCGATCGTGGGACCCAACTTCCAACAAAACACTCGTACAAGGGAAAGTCACATAAGGTCAAGTCTTCGCCGTAGCGGAGGAGGTGCTAGCTCTAATTCAATCGACGACAGGCCCTGAAGCCTTCACGACCGACAAAGCTCTTGATCTTCCACTTTGTGAAAATATCAATGACACAATAAGGCTTTAACTAACGTTTAAAGCCAAGCACCCACTAGAAAAATTCCTATAATATAAACGAAGCAAACCACTATCTATTTGGAAGAACAATTATGCCAGCCAACACTAGTGCAACTTACCGGTGCAAGTACAACTCGAACACGGAAGTACTCTCCAGGTATAGTATGAAAAGTATGACCCGACGTCTACCCTAGGTACCGTGGTATACCCCCACAATCACCTTTGTAAGTCCCTAGAATACAGACAACTAAGTTTCCAGCTCACAAATAGTCACCAGGCAGGTACAGTCGACAATCGGGTGGACCACAATGAGCAGGATAACAAGTCCGAAACCTACCGAGGGTATCAAAATCAAGTGGTTCGAAAGACAACAAAGGATATCAAATGGATTCAAGGTCCACAAAGCTCCGTAGGCAAATGTGAGTGATAGTATCCCATGATAGATCCTCAATATGTGTTCCCCACTAAGTTTAGTCTGGCTTTGGAGGGGTTATCTCCACTGCCTTTCCTCATGCGACCTCGTGTTTAGCCCCTGTGTTAGAGGGGGTTCCCAGATAACTTTCACGTCACTGGACTTTAACACTCCCTAGCTTTGAATCTGATGTTTGTTTAACGGCCTTGAAGAGTTTCCTCTCCAACCTAATTCAAGGCCCTAACCCTAAACTAGTTGGTTGACCCTACAAACATAAAAGTCTAATTAATTTTAGATTTAGAGTTTGTTTTAATGGCTTGTTTAACTCAAAGGATATGGCAGTGAAACTAGTGATGTTTATGAGAGACGAAAAGAGGAGAAAAATAAGAAACTCTGAAAGCAAAATTACTTCTAGTCAAAAGTAAAGATTTGCAACTAACTCTTTGTAACCAACTTTTTCATAACTAACTTTTTTCAAGATCTTTAAAAAGAAGACTTAAAACAAAATTTCGGTTGACTACAAGCTACTTAAGTTTCAAGAAATCAATGAATAACTTAAAAAATGAAATATTTTTCCTTTCAAGTAAAATAACTAACTCCAACTACTTTACCAAACTAAAAATGAAAAATATTTTTTTTTGAAAATGCTTCAAATAGGAAAAACTTGAAATAAATATTTTTTTCTCTTTTTCCAAAGTAAATGAAAGGGGGTAAAAGAACTACAAGACAAGACTGAAACAAACCTTTGGCCCACTACGGATCACAAGGAATCACTAAAGACACCAAACAGGCCGATAAAAAATTCAAAGACTCGCTTAAAACCCTTTCAGAAGTAAACACAAGAAACTTAAAAAAGATAAGCAAACTGAGATCTAACACAAGCTATGACTGTAAAAACAGGGGCTCTGAACTCTGTCAAAAAACCCTGAGAAGTATAAACCTTAATCAGGAAAGAGGTCGACTTCCTCTTTTTCAAAATTAGTTTCTTGAACCAGGTACGCTATTTTTTTTCAACAGCCTACGTATGTATGTGTGCTATTTACTAGACAGGCTATGTATGTACGCGGGTTGACCCAATGTAGGGCGCGTACACCTCTGTACTTCCTCAAAAAATAAAGAAAACATACAAACTTATAGGGTAGGGAGAACTGGTATGGCACCTGAAGGTGACCAAAATCCCTTAAAAGACTCAGGAAACTCAACAGAAACTCGAAAGGCAGAAAAACCAATCAGACACCCAAAATCCCCTAAAATCCTAGAGGCTTCCCCAATATGGTCACCAGTTCTGCTAGCAGGAAAACCCCCCCTATGACTACACCAGGGTTTAGAATGTAGGCAGATCAATTAACCGTCTAAAAGTCAACTACTTCTCTAACTACCCCAAACATACCCAAACTCATACAGGAAAAGCAAAGATGAGAGGGATCGGGTAACTATACCTCTACTCTATGTCCGGTGATGATCCCCTCGCGCTTGAAAGCTTCGTTGATTGCACGCCTCCTCCCAAGGATGACCTGCATTCAAATATAGACAAAAAGAAAGCTACACACATGCTATTTCATATAAAAATTAGGGTTAGATGTTAGAATGTCAAAACATAAACTATTAAAAGCATTCAATACACCATGATTTGGGACAGGAAAAGTAATTCTTTTATTAATAACTCGATGATTATACCTTTACAACCAAAGCCGACTACTGCAACATGAACCTGGTCCGAGCTCATCTTCACCAAGCTCCAAGTGCACCTTTTTATGGCTTCTCCTCTCAACCTTTTGATCTCTTCTTGGGAAGTGAATGGGTTATGATGGAGGAAGAAGGGATAAATGGGGAATGCTGAGGCAATTCTCACAAAAGGGTTGCAGTTACTTGGGCAAGGAGGGGATGTGAAATAAGCATAGTTTCACTGTTCTTATGTCTATATGTGGAATGAGACCCCAACACCTCCTTTTATATGAAAAAAGGATGGTTATTCGGTTGGGTGACAGGCTATAGGCGGTGGATTAGTTGGGAAATTACCCAATAGCATGTAATCTTAGCAATTTCCTTGCAACTTTTTATTTTTTGCAACTTTTGCAAGTATACAGGGGCTGTAATGGTGCAACAAGTGTATGTATGTGGGTATTAGTGGTGCAACAAGCATATGTACACGGGTAGTATTGGTGCAGGGCACATACATCTTCAAAAAAATGGTTTTTTAGAAGAGTAATTTAGTAGTTCTTTTGGCAAAAAATGCAAGTAAGAGGGCCAAAGGTCAGGTATGCATGTTAGAGAAATTTAGGGTTATAAAAATTCTTGTATCCAAATAATTTAACCCTGACAGTCTGGTAGTTAATGTGAAAATTAATAATACACTTGTTAGCAACACATTAATCGACCTCATTGTTGCCATTAACGTCATGACACACGAGACCATGCAAGCCTTAAGACTTATTGGCCTTAAGGAAACCCCAATTGTATTCTAGCTCATTGACAGATCAACTATCAAATGCGAGGGAATATTAGAAGACGTAGTGATCTCTGTAGACTCATGGGAATATCCCAGTGACTTTATGGTCCTATAATTGAAAACCTCTCTAGAAGGGTATCCTTTAATCCTTGGAAGGCCTTGGCTGGCCACTGTTGATGCTTACATTGGTTGTAGGTCAGGAAACTTGACCATCTCCCAAGGGATATCTACAAAGAAATTAACCATATATCCTCCCTCCAAACCCACCACATATTTTTAAACACCACTTTGGGTCGACAGGGAAGATACTGATGAAGAAGGAGAAGCTCACCAAATCCTCTCTATAGATCAGTACTTATCCATTAGAGAGAAAATAGAGGACGCTGAAATCAATGATTTCATAGCCTCTTCTTCTTCCTCAACAACCTCACATGTTCTTGAGAATGTTATGCAACTAGAAACACAAGATTCTATAGACTCAAAAAGCATCTCACCTGTATACCATGAATCCCCACTTGAAAAAGATCAAGGGTCCCTTACAAAAATCATAGAAATCAACCCAGAGAAAACCTTGAAAATCAACCATGGACTGACTAACTAAAAAGAGTGATTGGTTAAAGTGCTACAAAAGCACAATGATGCCTTCACTTGGGACTAATTTGACATGAAGGGAACCCATCCTGACTTATGTACATACCACATGTACATTAAGGAATGATCTATACCTATCTATCAACCCAACGCCAGATGGATCTGTCACTGAAAGACACAGTTAGTGAGGATCTACAAAAATTGTTCACAACCAACTTTATCTATCCAATTTCTAATAACCAATGGGTCTCCCCTCTCATCATGGTACCAAATAAGAATTAAAAATGGAGAATTTGTGTGGACTATAGAGTACTCAACAAAAAAACACATAAGGACCATTCCCCACTTCCATTCATTGACCAGGTCCTAGATACGTTAGCATGGAAAAAATATTTTTCTTTCCTCAATGGATTCCATGGGTATAACAAGATCGAGATCGTGCCTGAGGACCAAGACAAAACAACATTCAACTATCCATGGGGGACACTATCGTGTTCTACCATTCGAGTTATGTAATTCTCCTACCACATTTCAAAGAGTTGTAATTGGTATATTCTCGTATTTAATTCATGATTTTGTGGAAATATATATGGATGATTTCACAACATTGGTAATGAATTTGATGAGGCATTAGCAAACCTGGAGAAAACATTGATAAGGTATATGGAATCAAATGTTTCCCTCAGTAATGAGAAATGTGGAATGATGCTAATTGATGGAATTGTATTAGGATGTTGCATCTCAGCTAAAGGCATCTAAGTGGATCCAATGAAAATCAAGGTAATATTAAACTTCTCGACTCCATGTTTGCAAAAACAGGTACGAAGCTTCCTAGGATACACTGGTAATTATCATCGCTTTTTTGAAAAAAATTCATGAATTGTGCATCCATTATTTTCCTTGATTAATAAATATTCTAAGTTTTTATGGACCAAAACATGCCAACATGCACTTGATGAGCTGAAAACTAAGGTGTCTGAGGCTCCCATCTTAAGAGGACCCGATTGGTCCCTCCCGTTTCATATTTCTACAAATGCATCATTCACTACCATTGGAGTTTTTCTAGGACAACTAGAAGGAAAGGACCCATATGCTATCTAATACGTCAACAAAAATATCTCACCCACAGAGCTAAATTATATGATAACAAAAAAATAGTTTCTTTTGGTAGTACATGCAATTAACAAATTTTAGAATTACATTACATGATATCCAATAATATTGCATACTAACCATGCTGCCATAAAATATTCAGTGAATAAACCTATCACCAATGGAAGGGTAACTAGATGGTTATTATTATTACAGGAATACGATATAACCATCTTGAATAAATCAGGAAAAGATAATGTGACAATTAATTTCCTTTCAATACTTACATATAATGAGAATGAGCCACATGTAGAAGATTAGTTTCCCGATGAGCAGCTATTTGTAGTTTCTACTAACACTTCTTTGTTTGTAGATATCACTAATTACTTAGATGCAGGAAGACTCCCACACCATTTATCTCCTAAGAGTGACAAAATATCATCAGACGAAGTTGGATATTCTCATGGATTGACGATTTCCTCTTCCACACATGATTAGATCTCATTATCAGAATATGCATGTGAGAATATGAGATCCATGAGATCTTGAAAGCCTTCCATGATAGCCCATGTGGAGGACACTTTGCAGACAAGAGGACTGGGTACAAGGTACTTCACCAAGGGTAATATTGGCCCACTATCTTCAAAGATGCCAAGGAATATGTAAAAAGGTGTGACCACTGCTAGTGCATGGGAAGACCAGTGCAATTAGACGATATTTCGCTACAACCATAGTTTGTATTTGAACCCTTTGACAAATGGGACCTAGACTTTGTAGGGACGATCAATACTTCTTCCCACCATAACTCCTACATCCTAGTCTACACATATTATGTCATAAAATGGATGGAATCCAAGGCACTCCCGACCACAACATAACAAGTAGTAGTAGGATTTCTTCATGAGTAAATCTTCACCATATTTGGGATACCTTGGGAAATAGTTATTGATGGAGGAACACAATTCACTTCAAGACTCATTAGAGACTTGATGGAAAAATACAAGAAAAGACACAAGGTTACTACACCATATCACCCATAGGACAATGAACAAGTAGAAGACGCAAACAAAATCCTTGAGGCCATCATCACCAAGGTTGTCAGACTACACCTTAAGGACTGGGATGATAGGATACCCAAATATTTATGGGCCTACCAAACGACATGGAGAACTACTAATGGTTGCACCCCATATGAAATCATGTATGGAAAAAGAGTACTATTGTTGATTGAAACAAATATCTAGGCACTCAGAACAACTATACAACTTGGAATGGACTTAACTGAAGCTCAGAAAAAGAGACTCCTCTATATCAATGAACTAGATGAAGTTTGATAAGCTTCCTTACACCACACAACAATAATACAACATCAGAGATCCTGGTCGCATGACAAGTTCATTAAGAAGAAGAAATTCAAAGTTGGAGACTGGGCCTTATTATTTGACACCAGATTCAAGGATTTCAGGGGAAAGTTCCGTACTTGATGGCTTGGACCTTATGAGATCGATATTGTATATGACAATGGAGCCATTAAACTTTGCACCATTGAAAACAAGAGAACACCTCTGATGAAAAATGGACACAGGTTTCAATTGTATCATAAACCTCTATCCAAGGAAGCCTTTTTGAATATAATCATTAGTGGATGGCCCAACAATGATTTGGAGATTGTAAACAAAGGGGGAATCCTTCCTGAATGATTCATTCCTATTAAAAAAAAAACACCCTTGTATGAAAACCCTTAGGGGTATGCTTTGTGAAAATCAGCTTCTGCTGGTGCAAGACATGTTAAAAATAAAAAATAAAAAATATTGAAGAGAAAGCAAGAAGGGCACTTCACAGTTTCATGATGGTTATGTCAAGATCCTTCTAATCAAATTTTAATAAAAAAAAAWTTCTAATAATTTTTTTTAGGATATGTAGGGAAGAAGAAGGCTATTGTTGCAACTCCTGTTGCTGCAACTCTTGTTTCTACAACTCTCATTGCTACAACTCTGCCACTGCAATTCCTATTGCTTCACATCTCATTGTTGCGACTMTCGTTGCTGAAACTCCTGTAGCCGCAACTCTACATATCACTACCACTATTCCATTGCTAAGACATTGACAAGGATGACATTGCAACTTTTATGTTGTTGTAATTCCTAGTATTGTTGCAACCACACACTTTTATACAACTCCAGGATGATGTCGCACCTTTTCCATTGGCTACAACTCTCATCCACATTTGTTGTTGCAACTCTGCACCTTGATGTAACTCCAGAACGCTGCTACTTCTCTCATCCGCAACATTGCTTCTACCACTATTGTCCGCAACACTATTGTTGCCATTCTCATCCACAACAACTCTGGACCACAACACTATTACTGTAATTTTGGTGGATAGAATGAGAAAACTGACCCCAAACGTCGATGATGATATTCTAGCCAAACCCATTGATGCCACTCTGCATCTGTTGTCACAACTCCGCCAGAAACAAAGAGGGTTGATCGATCGTGGGACCCAACTTCCAACACAACACTCGTACGAGGGAAAGTCACATAAGGTAAGAAAAGACAAGTATGTTTTCCAATAAAATGTGTAATGAATAAGCTTTAAGTGGCATATGTTTCCATTATTACCACGACCACCATAATCACCACCCTATTCCATCATCCCCATAATTTCCATAATCACCATTATCGCCATAATTGGAAATATCCTACCCATACAACAACCATTTCCCTTTGCAATCGCAAGCAATTGGAGTTGAGAGAATGAGAGAAAACCATGGGAGGCTCGTTGATCCATCAAAAACCCACAGACCCACTGCTACTCGAAGCATATGATGACAACAAGCATATTCTCAACCAAGCTGGATGGACAAAGTATCTCTAGCATTTGCAGGGTTATGGCAATGAAGTTGCTTTGTAATTTTCTCTGAATTTCAGGGTTTAACAATCTATGGTCGCAAGTACATTGGTTGAATAAATAGAAGAAACAATGGTGGAGGTTACTGACTTTCCACAGATAGGTTAAAGATGGTATTCCAAAAGAACCTCCAATCCTGAAATTATGTGACTATTTCTTGAGCCTAGAGAAGCATTGGTAAAGAAAGGCACAAGGTTTGAAAGGAGGTCTTTGACACACCCTTGGAAGGACGTGGCCACATTTGTATAGTGATATTTTATATGTAAGGGCCACTACGAGGTTGTTTACCTCCAACATGTCTGGCTCTTGGACCACCTCAGACATGGCCACTCCATCAACATGCCATATTTCCTTTTCAAAACTTTGTAAACCATGACGACATTAGCACAAAAACAAAAGAATCCCACGGACATTATTTCGCACCATGGGCTCATAAAATTGTTGGTGGAGTGTGCCCTTCATAAGGAGGGTCAAACATGGAATGAAGTTATTAGGGAACTAACTGTAATTGTTGAATATGCAGTAGCTACACTTCCAACACCAAAGGAAGTAAAGGCTGCAACTCCATCTCCAAGCAATAATATCAGAGCTCTAGAAATCCCATATGTTGACACTCCTCAACAAAAGAGAGCCACAAGGGAAACTACGACAATGGATTACAGTATTGTAACTCTGAAAAAGGAGATCCATGACAATGGCATCAAGGTCACAGGCAAAAAACCCTCTAGAAAGAGAGTAAGAAGGTACGGGAAAAGGCGAACCTATGTTCAAAAGAAAAGAAGAACCAAGTATGTGGATGCAATTCATCAAAAACAACAAACAACATATGGGATGTTTTCTGGTGAATCAATGAATGCAAAGCCCCTTGCTGATCCAAAAGAACTAGTAGAGGGGATTAAATTGGAAGATGACGAAGGAATGGATGTAAAGGCTCTTGCTGACTCACAAGAACCAACAAGAATCACTTTCAGCAAAGGGCTTATTTCCACCTTTGAAGTATATGTAGAAGAGGAGGAACCTGAACTAGAGTCTCTTGCTAATTTACAAGAACAAAAAATAATGATTTTGGCGAGGGGCTTGCCACCATATTTGAAGGAAATGAATAAGAGGAACTAGAGTCAAAGACTACTAACCCTAAAGAAAAAGTTACTGCTACACCCCGGGATCATGAAAGAATAAGTATTCCACAATCCTTGCTTGTATATGCATCCCTTGTAAAACATAATAGAATGTCGAGGATGAAGAATTGTAAGATACAAATTAACCTCAAGATGTTGAAAGATGAACTCAATGAAAAAAGGACATTTGAGAAGTTAGGTTTCCTTTCCTAGGCTGCAAGTTCTCTTGCTTCAGGGGAACCCTCTATTGAGCCAGGAGAAACAACCCAAACCAAGGAAACAAGAGAATAGGTTGTCCAAACCACAAATTTTTTGGTGATTAATAAAATCACCCAAACTAAAATAGAGAAATAACCAGTAGAGGAAAAAGTGATTACAATAGGGATGAGCACCAATGAGAAAGAGGGATATCTCCATCCAGACGAAGCATGTGATGTGGAATACAGTATCAACAACCTCCATGGACATCTCGATTTCTCTAACCTTGATTTATTGTTGGTTGCATGGGGACATGCAACAATTTTGGGATGGGGGAGATGACAAGTGCCTAATTTGGCATGTTTTAGCACCTGCCCAGTACCTTTTTCCTTCCCATTTTTCCATTGTTCAGTCTCTCTTGATACCTTTTTCATCCAGTTTGTCTCACTTTCCACTAAGGTATGAATCTTTTCTATATGCCATTTTAATGTCATTCTTATATATTTCTTAGGAAAACTATTACCTTTCTGCACTAACATTGCTATACAGGAGCAAATACAGTGGTTGCAACTCTTGAAGGATCTACAATTCCTCCACAAGTGATGCAACTCCTTTGCCCGAGCATACAACTACAACAATTCCAAACAAAACGCTCATTCTTGTTGTTGCAAATCTGAAATAGATTCTTCCAGCGCAACAATCAACGTTAAATCTGTTGGTCAGAGATCGCTCCTCACATGAGAAAGTGACAAAAGGAAAGTGGATAACCAAGAAAGGAAACAATTTGCCTACCAATTTTTGCTTAGATGACTCAAGTTAGCATATGCTCGTTATTTTCTAAAATTTGGCAATATCGATGTAAATGGATGAACAAACCAATTCTCATGGTTGTCCATCCATCTCTTTGTTTTATTTAGACATCAGATGTATTTTATAAAATCTTGGCCTCTCTCGAGCTCAAGAGAGGAGATTAATCATCCTGTAATATTCAGTTGTATAGTAAAACTCATAATTTCAACAATCTAATTTCTTTTTTCCTCATGTTCAGTTGATGGCATATTGATTGTTTGAGCATCTATTGCATTCTTAGAAAAATACCTCGTCTAAGGAGGTATGGCCCCTTCCTTAGCTCGGTACTGTTTCTATCTTTTACAGTTTGTAGAAGTAGTTATTATTAGATTTCCATTCTCTTATTTATTTTCAACAGTTCCTTCATTAACATCTAGTAACTCTCGATTGTTGTAGCCTTTGATTGTTAAAATTGCAGGGTAGTGATCTTCGATTGACAGGCAAGTAACTATAATTTCTATTCCTTATTTATTTCCAAGAATTTATCTACAAAAACATCGTGTTGCAACTCTGTTTTTTCCTCATTGTTGTAATTCATTTCAAAACCGTATCTGTCAAATGGTTGAAGTGTAGTTGCGACATATTTTATTCACCTTCATTTCCAACAATTCCTATTTAAACTTCATTCTTGTTGCGATTCTGGTTGCGATGACTTGTGCTACTGTAATTTTTGTTGCTACAACTCCTATTACTACAACTCTCATTGTTGCAACTCAAGATACTACAACTCTGGCTATTGCAACTCTGCATCTAGGTTTCTAGTTGATAAATGTGTAGTTTACAATTCAAGGTAGTTTAGTTCTTTCATTTACAAAGCATAGTTTGATCTCTAAGAATTGTTTACATGAGCTATGACATAGTTGTCACGATAATCAAAGACATCCTAAATACTTGAACAAGTCACCTTTACTCTTTTTGCAAGTGTGATTTACCTCTTGTATGTTTGATTTGCTTCTCACAAGTGTGATTTACTTTCCACAAGTTTGATTTACTTTTCGTAGGTGTGATTTACTTTTTTTGAGTGTGATTTACTTTCTGCAAGTGTGATTTACTTTCTACAAGAGATTTACTTTTCTGCAAGTGTGACATCCCTTTTCCTGTAAGTACAAGAAGTAATATAGGTTGGTGACTTGATTAAGCATTTTGGAATATTGTTTTGTGGCATTTTATCGAAAGTACTACAACTCATTTCGAATTACAAAATTTGAATTTTTTTTCAAAAAAACCTCGGTTGCAACCTCCTCTATTGATTGCAGAGGTTTTAACAGATGTTCCTTATAACTAAAAAAATTTGGACGGACAAAGGTTGTAGGGAGGTTTTTTTCTTTTTTTTCCGGTGCTTTTATTGTCAAAGCACACCAATGCACTCTTTACAAATGCACTTGTGTGTTTATAATTATTGCACACCGCTTTCGCCTTTTTTGGTGTATGCAGAGCATCGATGCTCTTATAATTTCCATGCACCAGTTCTTCTTTGCTTGTGTATGAAACACCAATGATTTCTAATTTTTGTATACCCTGGTGCATTTAGTTATAGCGTGCACCAATGTGTTTAATTTACCCTAAGCCCTAGTGCATTAATATAGCATGCACCCCGATGCGTGTATAATTAATACATACAAGTGTTTTTTTTACCATGTGTACCGAAGGGTAGTGAAATTTCGAATATTCGAGGTGAAATGTCAGTGCCATTATTTTTACTGAGCACTAGTGCATATATTATACTAAAAGCATCAATGCATACATTATATTTAGAGCCCTGCTGCATATACTAAAAGTAACACACCGATGCCTACATTATATTTAGTGCCCTAGTGTATATTTTAAACATGAACACCGTACAATTTTGAAACGATAAATATTATTGTACGTTATGTCGTTTACAGAACGATGTTTTTTCTCAATAGTTTGTAATCACGCGTTATTATAATTAATGTGCACTGGTGTGTATGACTTCTCAAAACAAATTGATTTATATATTATGGCACACACAATATAGTGAGTTCATAAGAATACAGTGCATTGATATGTGTATATTTTAATTAATTGTTGTTTTTTTTAAATTTTAAAATCAAATATTTTTTTATAATAATATTGTTTTATATTTTTGTTATTGCATTTTGATATAATAATTGCATTAATGCATCATCTAACGAATTACACCTCTGTTATTTGTAAAAATTAATCCACCCACTCTGAATTCTTTATTGATAAATCTCTCTTGCACAAATATCCCTTCTAATTTTTGGAAAATAAAATAAAATAATGAATAGGGTTTTCATTTATAAACACAAAAACTGAAATTCCTACTCATTTTTTTGTTGTATATTTCGACCCATTGATGACAAACATGCACGTTGTTCTTCAAAAATTACATTTTTTAGTGCAATATACAATACATAGTGCATTGGTGCAATGTGTATGTATAACACACTAATTTATTTTTCGTAATAAATTTCAATGCATTGATAGTAACTGTGCATTATTTTTCTAACTTGCTTCAGTTGGTGCGCTATATAGTTAGAAACGTGCGGCATGAAAAAAGTAAGTAATAACACATCGTAAAACAATTTAATTTGCAAAATGCAAATGCAAACATCCACATTTAAATTTTGCGGACGTTTTTCTTTGTGGAGGAAATAACAGAGGTTAGTCTTCGGTGCTTCGCTCAATTAAACACAGTGGTGCATTTGGGTTATCAAAATGTACTGATGTGTCTTTATATGATCAAGCACATTGTTAATTTGTAAAAGTTATTCAAAATTCTGTTTGAAGTTAGAACATTCTATGCTTCCCAAGATGACGGTTTTGGCTCAAATGTAGGAAAAAATGAATTATAATATCAAATGGATAATTCTTCAGATTCTAGCTCATTCTATATCGTTGGAAGTCCTTCAAGTTCTCTCACTCAGATTGCAGTACGTCTAGTTTTTATTTAGAATAATTTATCTAATTGAATTTATGTTATGTATGTAGGTGCAGTTGAATAATCGTTCATTGAATTTTACAAGATCAAGATTTAGGATCGAGTTCAAATGTTCAAGATATTCCAACAGTCCCAAAATTCCATAAGCTCTTATCAAGAGAAACATACTGCAAGCATATGTTTGATGAAAATGGAAAACCACTTTACCCTACCAATCATAACATGCCATCTTCCAACAACCAGCCCAGGTCAACGGTATTACACCATGAATTGGATCTCTTTTATGTAGACAACCCTGTAGCGTGTAAGAAAAAGATGATTCATGTAATCGTATTTTTGGATTTTCAATGGAACTAATATAAATGTATTTCTTTATTCAACATTTGTTTTATAAATTGGTTGGTTGCATGTTTATTATTGAGAAAAAAAAATGTGCATGCATCTAATAAGTGTTTGGTATAATGTTTGAACATATTAAATGCATTGTGTTACTAATATTATCGATGTAATGTTCAATATTTTTACAATCAAGATTCTGATGACGAGCGCCATGTCCACCATCTACTATTGCACCTGACTACGATGTCAAGTCATGATCTTATTTCTAAACAAGCATAGCTCGAAGAGGAAGCATATCGAGAATGGTTAAAACAACCATGTATTCAATTCCCACTACGTACTAAGTCACCAATTTAAAACCTCTACAGTAACACTAGTTCTTCACATGTTTGGGATGAAGGCAATGATATAGAGGTTGGTATGGATGATTTCTTGCAAGATACCCAAGTCATGGAGGAAATTTTGTTAGATGCATTCCAACAAAATGAATTAGGGGATGACATTGATGTCGTAGATACCTTCTTCGAAATCTTGAAATTTTCTTCCACCACCCCTCTCTTTGGTCGAGTACAAGGGTTGAGGTCTACCCAACTAGGAACAACAATGCTACTGTACAACTTGAAAACAACATATGGTATTCCAGACACATGTTTCTCGTCACTTTTGAGGTAACTAACCATTAAGTCCCCTATTTTTTTAAGGAATCTTCTCACACAATGAAAGAATAAAATGGTTAATTTTATTCATGCTTAATGGCAGTGTACATTTCTATTTCCCACTAATTGCAGGCTACTCAAAGATAAGGTACTTTCGAGTGATAATTTGTTTCCCGATAATTGTGTGGAGGTAAAGAAAATGATGAAAATTTTGGGTGCTAAGTACATATCATACCATGCATGTCTGAATGATTGCATTCTATACATCAACGAATATGCAGACAAAGAGATTTGTGCAGAATGTGAGCATGACAGGTACCATAAATAAAAAAGGGGTAAGGCACATGGTCCTCCTGATAAGGTATTGAGGCACATGCCTATAATTTAAATTCTCTTTCATTACAAACAAATAGCCATGTTGCAGGGGCGACATGCCTCGCATAGAAGTGAACCAGGAGTTATGTGAATCCCAACAGATTCAATAACCATGAAGCATATAGAGGATACATGGACCGATAAATTCAAGGATGAAGTACGAGGCCTACGAATGAGCATATCTATGGATGGAGTTAACTCGTATTCCCTCTAAAACACCAACTATTGTGTTTGGCCAATGGTAGTGATCAATAAAAATACCCCCCATAGTTTTCGTGAAGAATGAATATCTTATGCTGGCTCTTATAGTCCCAGGTAAAATACAAGTGAAGAGAATGGATGTCTACCTCCAACTATTGATCGATGAATTTAAGCAATTATGAGAAATGATACATGTATATGATGTATCAAGATCCATCCCAATGGAGAGGATTTTTATGTTGTATGGCATATGTGTGCACATCAGACACTTTTATCCAGGACTAGGAGTTTTCTTTGGTAAGCATGTTGATTGATTTGACATACTTCATTTGGTGCAACTATATTTTTGACACTAACATGCTATGTATATGATAACATTGCAGGTCTTGTAACAAAAGGGTATCATGGATTAAATATTGTGGACCTTCTATAAAGGATGGGTGGTCTAACCACCTACGAAAGCTAGTGTACTATTGTTTGAGGGTGTTCCTCCCAGAAGACCACCCTTATAGAAGAATTTCATATTCTTTCAATGGTAAACCAGAGAGAACCCAAAGATATGAAATAACGACACTCACTGATTGGATTAGGGCATATGACACAGAGAAGGAGATGGAAATGGTAGAATTGTTTGATTCAAATGGGGAACCTATGTTTGATAATCCTGGATTTTTTTGACACCTATGTTGAGAAAATTCTAATTGGGATGAAAAAGAAATCAATACTTTATGAGCTTCCATATTGGGAGCATATTAGTATTGGCCACTTACTATATCCCATGCACATATTAAAAAATGTTTCGTCTTATTTATGGAGGCACATATCATCGAATAAAAGCGACACATTGGCTGTTAGGAGAGATCTTATTGCTTCAAATACTAAAAAGAGACTTTGGCCAAAAAAAGAAACTAGAGGATAGGCTGGTCCCTCTTGGTATTTTAAAGAAGGTGACGTTCCATGGATTTCGAAGAAAGATGATCTTTCTATGGTGAAGGATGTTATATTGGGTGTGAAGATACCTTCTTTATATGGGTCGACTCTACGACATCGCTTCACAATAGAAGATAATTTGTTGGGGTTGAAATCACATGACCATCTGAACCTTCTAAGGGTATGTATCTTGAACATCATTTTTCTTCTACACCGTCGGTAAAAATATGCTATGCACTCACAATTTTATGACAATTAATGACGTGTGTGTCTATTTTGTAGTGTCATTATCCTTTACTTGCATGGTTGTGTGAACCATGACTTCCTCTAGGACCTGCAACGTGCCATATGAAAAATATTTTCATTTGTACATTGGATCACATCAATGGAGATTCATATGGCTAGCATTCCATGGTGATGTCGAGAGATAGTTGAGATTCTTTGTATGTTTGAGAAGGAACTGCCCACGAGTTTTATGGACTTACAAGTCCATCTTCTAATTCACCTACCCAATGAGTTTGAATTAGTTGGGATGCTCTCATGTCGTTGGATGTTCTTCTTAGAGAGATACATGAAAATATTGAAGGGGTTTGTTCAACAAAGGGAAAAACTAGAGGGCTCTATGGAAAAGGCGTACATAGTATACAAGTCATTCTATTATGCCAGTGAGTACATCAACCAAATTGACGACACAATAGGGGTAGTCATTTAGGATGACCATCAAGATGAGGACACAAGGGAAGGGGAGCTACTCCAAACAAATGGAAAAAAAACTCTTGATAAATAGTACGTCAATTGTATTTTGTCAATTTAGTATAGAGAAATTGTTTACATTGAAATTGATACTATATATTTGATCCCATGCGATTTGTTTTGAATTCTTGTATACATCAATGAATTTAGAAATTGATGCCATCAATAAATTCATTCTTTAAGTTGATAATATATATTGATCTCATGCTATTCATTTTGAATTTTTGTATACATCAACAAATTTAGAAATTGATGCCATTGATAAAAAAATTATTTGCAAGGCAAAGGCAACATGACCATGGGTCACATTGTATGAAGAGAAAAGAAGGAAATGAGACAATGACATGAAAGCATTCAGAAAGTTGAATGATAGAAACACGCATTATCGTGATCATTTAAAAGAAAATATGCCAAAAATATGTCTCAACAGTTGGGTGGCTGACCAAATACAAGAGAAATATATGACATCCGGTCGTAACCCATGTGGAGAAGATCTGGATGCACTAAAGATAGGGATCGGGTGAAACAACTCTGTAATAACCTATTTGAGTACCACGTTCTATTTATAATATTGCACATTTGAATTATAACATCTATTATGTTTTTATTAATGCTTCGATTATTAGACATATGACACGGTCTTTTGTTCACATTTTTACAGGTGCATTTGTTCCCATATATGTGGGCATATGGACATCATTTTCACACTGAGTATGCGAATGATGGACACATCACACAATATTGTGGAATGGAGGTTGAGTTTGACCAATGTACTCATGCTAGCCACCATGATCAAAACCTAATAGAGGGGAAGTTAGGTTACATTGGAAATATACAAGAGATCATGCAAGTGGACTTTTCATTGTTTCAATGTGTTATTTTTTGTTGCAAGTGGTGGGATACCTTCGATCGGAGAAATGTAAAGGAAGATCGTGATGGCAGGATAATATTTATTAACTCTAAAAAATTGTGGGTTGAAACTAATGAGCCTTATGTTTTCTCAAAACATTGCAACTGAGTGTTTTTTTGCTCAAATGTGTTGGATGGGGATTGGTGGTTCGTAGTGAGACATGATCCAAGATGTAAACATATTTTTGAGAACAACAATGTTACAATGCCAAGCGAGGAAGATAATCGGGATGATGGCAACGAAGACTAATTTGTAAATGCGTTGTTTTGACATTTATATTGTGGATGTATCATTTTATTATGGATATCTATAATGTCCAATTATGTATTTTTTTCCCTCATTTTATAATTATGTTGGATATATAAAGTTAACAACCATTTACAACCACCATATTGAAAATACATTAAATAATACAAGCATAAGATGCAGTTTTAATATATTTTTATTGGAATATTTATTGTTTATTATAGCAAATTTATGTTGTATTGTATTAACATATGTTTATGCTAACCTTTGAATTACTAATCATTATGCTATAATTTGTTTTTGGATTAAAACTGTGTGGAATATTTGAAACGTCCAACGTTTCGAGTGGACACTCCACCCATCATTAGGGACATAGAAAGCTGATAAGATGTAAAGAGTGATGTGGTTAATAAATAAAGGCAAGGTGGGGCCACGGGGGGGGGGGGGATAACCATTAATATAGTCGTTGGTATTAGGTCATCCAAAGTCAATATAATGGATACAAAAAAATAAATATTAAATTAATCAATAATTCATCATTTTAAAACCTAATTGATTAATTTAATATTTTAATTATTTTTTATCCATTATCTTGACTTTGGATACCCTAATACCAACAACTATATTAACGGTTATCTATCCCCTCCCCCCCCTTTATTTATTAACCCCAACACTCTTTTATATCTTATTATCTTTATATGTCCCTGATGATGGGTGGATTGTCCACTTGAAACGTTGGATGTTTCAAATACTCCACACAATTTTGATCCAAAAAACAATTCCAACGTTATGAATAACTATGGAAACCCACATACTCAAATTACTAAGCATTAATTGAGATATCACAAATTTGGTGACGTACAATAGTAAAGATTTATTTTAAATTATGTTTTATTTAACAAGAAAATGAAGATATTAAAAAATCAAACCTCAAAATTTGTATTGTTTGAAAAAATCAAAATTCAAATAAATATATATTACTTCAATGGAACTTTTAAGGACAATTCCAAAAAAATAACTTCGTGCAACATCTATGAGTTATGGAATCACACTTGTGGTGTTGGCATTACCAACTTTGATGACATTCTCAACCTTAACTAGTGCAACTATCATGGCTTTCACCTATTCTACTCCATCATTTAGTTTATAATCATCTAAACTTATATTAATCATTCTTTTTGCATTCTTCTTGAAATAAGTGTCAATATAGGAAGGACATGGAAATTGTAAAAGAGTACCTTTCTATAGCCTAGTTAGAATTAATGAAATTTTTATTTATCCATACTTATCTAAAAGTATATAAACCTTTGTCAATTTTACTAATTCTTAAAATACAAATTATAAAATGTTTGGTGATATTCTTTTTTAATAGAAGATTCATAAAATTAGTATTAGAGTAAAAAATTGTGAAACCATTTCATCGAAAGTGTATAGATCATTAAAATGTATTATTATTCTTTATATTTAGTATTTTAAATTTAATTGAATAGATTTCATATAATATAATAGTTGGATAATATAAACAATTATATTATAACTGTCTTGTAATCTTTTGAATAATAAAAATTAAAAAGCTAACATTATTATTACATCATCATCATTATTATTAGTGAATAATTATATTATAATGTTATGATTATAATATATGAAAAATAAATAAATATTCAAATCACAATCATTTCAGTTATCATATTTAAGTATTTTTGTTTCTAAACATGTTTAATCAACATATTATATCTTGTTAGACAAGAAACAATTCACCTTGAAGAAAACTTAAATATTATGACATTAATGGTTATAAATTTTTGCAATCACAATCCAAATTAAACGATTTCATAAAAGTAAAGTTAAACATTATATGACAAATGCAAATTTAAACGAGTGATACATCTTGTTATCCCCAATTTCTAGGGATAACTAAGGAGATGATGTCTCGAGGCTCTCAAGTTACAGACATGGAGTACTGAGAAACAAATGACTGGCAGCGCCTGCATGCACAAACATAGACCCACTTCACCACCACACATCTTGGATTCGTCACGATGACATTTACCACATTAGCTTGCTTTCGGAAGACAATGGGTCTTGCTCCATGAGGTACAAGTTAGGTATTGTGGTAAGCGTCACTTTAATACTTGAGGCATTTGAGTATGTTGCATTTAAAGCTTCCTTTCATTATAGAACATCTTCTTGGAAATTATGCTCTTTGCCCTGTTTCACCTTGGTGGTTGACATTGTGCCCTAGTAAGTGGTCACCCTTGGGGATGGATTTTCTACTGAGAGGTCATCTTGATGAGTAACCGTGCCATTCCCGATCATACTTATCATTTTTCACACTTCATCCTTTTCACCTCCTCATCTTTTGGGATTTTTGAATGTACTGACCCAAGAAGGGATTGCACCTAATTTTATGGGAATAAGGGGATAAAGGCCCAGAGAGAATGTATATGGAAAAAGATAAAAGCCAAAACTATAACCTTCCAGATGCTCGCCCAAAGAGGTCTTGAGAACGATGAAACTTTTCTCCTAAAAAACCAAAGACCTGCAAGAAACAAATTCATATTATATAGATGTCCCACTTGTCAAGGGATCTACACAAGTGCGTTATAACCTTTGGTTTACCCCTATGGCACTCTGTGTACCTCTCCCTTCAAGTGACATTGTGGTACTGCCTCCCAAGTCTTATATTACCCTTTTGGGGTACCCAAATGTTCTGGATTTTAATTAATTAATGGCAAATAAATGGGCTTGGAAAAATGACGCATTGAAAACGAAGGTGCAACACACCCTCTATAAAGACACCCATAAATGAGACAATACGAACCCTAGGAAACACTCCTTGACTTAAGGAATGACTCACTCAATAAGTCACCTTGACAACCCTCCCATACCTGAACTTGGCAAATTGCATAGGGTCTTTGAGCACTTGTTTAATTAGAAGTAGTTTTAATGCACATGTTTAGGTGGCTCTTGTATTAAATGTGATTTTACTTGCCATGATACATTTGAGAGGGGTCCACCTAGGAAACACTCCTTCACTTAAGGAATGACTCACCCAATAGGTCACTTTGACAACCCTCCCATACCTGAACTTGGCAAATTGCATAGGGTCTTTGAGCACTTGTTTAATTAGATGAAGTAGGTTTAATGCACATGTTTAGGTGGCTCTTGTATTAAATGTGATTTTACTTGCCATGATAAATTTGACTTGAGACTCTTGGAGGACACACTCATCTGTCTTTGTAGGACCTTGTTTGATGGACATTTTGAAGGAACAAGCCCAACTTGGGTCTTCATTGGGGCAAGAATCCCATAGGTTGGATGCCATGACCCATAATTTGGGGGAAAGACAAAGGTTGGACATTGTCTTTGGAGGTAAGAGAAAAGACCTTGGAGCTGATACCTAGCCCTATCTATCCCAACGACTTGCCTTTGGAGGCCTTACACCACACTTTTGGGGCTTGACGTATTGACTAGGGCTAGGGTTTGGTGTTGATTATGATGATTTGGTGGACACTTGGCACCTTGGGATGAGGAGGATCCCTTGCACCATGGAGAAGACCCTAATATTTGAAGGGAAGGCCTTAAAGGAGGCCCAACAACTTCCTCTTATTTGCTCAACAACTTGCTAAATGTGCCAAGACGTCACCTTAGAAGAGGTTGACGTCACCCATAGGGTTTATTTTTGTGCAAATTTTAAAGTTAAAATCAAATTACTTTGTAAAGGGAAAAAATAAAGGGGGTTGCCCCCCTTATTTTGTGGTTTACCCTAACTAAATGTGGACAAACACTTTTTATGGGTTTTGTATAAATAAGGATCAAATTCATTTCATTTTAGGATAACTCACTCTCTCTTGAGTGAGAGACTTGGCTGAAATTTTCTCCCTCTTTAGGCATTTTCTATATCTACCTCTTGTGCTTATGTTATGGATGTTTGTTACTTTCTTATGGATGGATAAAGCGGTGCTTTACCTTTTTGGAGGCTTCCCTCTTGCATGTTGATGGAATATTCTTGGTAGATAAGGGTTTTAAATCTTTCTTTTGGAATTGGTAAAGGATTTTTTGCATATGGTTAGTAATTTCTTCTTGTTTCAAGGTTATTCTTGTTTAAAACCCTTGGAAGAGTATAAGGGAATACACCCTCCACCAAGTCTATCATAATTGTTATTGGATAAGCTATTATCAAGGTTGCTAGGAGGAGTAAAAGGGCTTACACCCTCCTAGATTTACCTTGTTAGATTTGCTTGCTCTAGGGAGTAAAAGGGATTACACCCCTAGAGAAGTAGTAGATCTAACTCTTCTACACAAGACTCCATAACCCAATGAACTAGACACTCAACTACTTGCATTGGAGAAATAAAATCATTGCACTGGTATATGTGAAGAGTTGAGATTTAGAAATTTTCTAAGTTGGAAATCGTTCTTCGTGCTCAAGGCTCTCTTATGCTCTAAGAGCATTTTTCTTAGCCAAGTAATTATTATAGTTGTTATAAAAAAATGCTATAACCATAAGGGTTGCAGAAAACTTGGTTTTGCATTCATTGCTCTCTAATCCACCGTTAAAATTTGCTTGTAAACCTAGATCATTGTTCTATTGATTATTAGCTATCATTTCCTTGGATTACTTGTCAATTTTTGTGGTTGGATCTTGCTGCTGTAGCAATCCATTGCTACAACCATAAGGCTGCCCTAACACTTTGCTGATAACTTCATTTTGCAACCCTATTTTTCCTTCAAAAGTTGGGATTAAGTATTGGAATATTATATGTAGTGTACCTGGCCTCCTTGGTACCTACTGGGATGGCGGGGTATTGGAAAATTCCATCAAGTTCCCTGTGGTTTCACCATAAATGCAACCTACCTATGATACCAAGCACCAACACCTGCTTCATCAAATGACTTACATGCAAAATTATGCAAAACACATAACAATTCGGAAATGTATATATACACAAAGTTTCTAAAGGCATACAATAAATTAACACATAATTACATAGTATAACAACAAATAAACATGACACTTATCTTTTAGGAAGACACCAACTGGCTGCAGACCTCTACCTTTCCTCCTAGCCATAGATCACATTGCTCATAATGTTGAAATAATGTAACTGCAAAGTGTATTCTTATTATTATTGATATATTATTCATAGGATCAATCCCCATTGTGGATTGATCATGTCAGTTATTGTAATAGGACCAAATCTCCTTTGCGGATTGGTCAAAAGACAATTGTAATAGGTAGAATAAGAAGTCGGACCCAACAGATATTAAAGAGGCCCGGAAATATAATAAAGGTGGGTTTACCCACCCAGTTTGAGAAGTCGACCCTGCCAGTGAAGAGACACTTCACATGTGCCAGACTTGTATAAATAAGGAGTCTAGTGCCTCACTTAAAAACACAACTCACTTGCTCATTTGAGAGACAAGTTCAGATCTACTACTGGAGAAGAAGGAGAGAGAGAGTGGCACATATCTGGGAGAGGACTTTCTGTATTAGTTTAAGAGATCTCTTGGCATTGTATTGACTATCTATATTAAGGAAGTTTTGTTGGGTTTTCTTCCCCTAGAGGGTTTCCCGAGATAAATGTTGTGTCTCTTGTGATTGTGTATTTCTCAGTGATCTTGGATTATGCTATTGTTATCTGATGAAATGCAAACAACTATAATAATGGCTTAAACATTAACATGGTATCAGAGCCAAGCTGAAGGAAGCATCTTTCACAAGTGAAAAACGTCACTGTTACCATACATGAAAATTAGGGCTTTTTGATGGTGAAGCTTTTCAGCCCCAAAACCATCTAGAAAAGTGTGCCCTCCCCTAAGGATCAGTTTGGCACTCTCAACGCACCTTTTCAGTGGCTGGATCTCCCAGAAAGTGAAACCATAGTTTCACAAAGTACCAGAAGTACTAGAAAACCAGTGTACCAGAAGTACCAGAGTACCAGAGGTACCAGAAGCACCAGTCCAGAAATCTGCAGATCAAATTTGAAGGAGCAAAAGTTGGATTTTCTCAGATCCAAACACACTAGGCTACTCTCCTCATCCAAGCGCACCTCCTGGTAAGTTCAATTTTTTATTTTGAGCACTTTCATTTTTCGGTCATTTTCCTAGCTCCAAGTAAAGATGTCTGCAAGCGTTAAGCTTGTTGACAAGTTAGAAGGAGTGGAAAACTTCCATGCCTGGAAGTATAGGATTGGCCTCATTCTTGAAGAGAATGACCTAGCAAGATTCCTTAAAGAAGTACAGGAACCCGACGATGCTGCAGAAAAGGCAAACATCAAAAGGACACAATAAGGGCCAAAAGAATCATTGCACATTCAATCAAAGACCATCTGATTCCTTATGTGCCATCCAAGAAGACTCCGAAAGAAATGTTTGATGCCTTGACCAGACTATATGAAGGAAAGAACATAAACCGAAAGATGAATCTTAGAACTCATCTGAAGAATACAAGGATGTAGAAAGGAGAAATGATTCAAGAATACTTCTCCAAAATCTCAGAATTCAAAGAACAACTAGAAGCTATTGGAGATACCATAGACGAAAATGAACTCATAATGACGGTCCTAAATGGTCTCACAAGACCTTGGGATGCTTTCATCCAGACGATATGTGCCAGAAAGGAGAAATTGAAGTTTGACAGTCTATGGGAAGAATGCATCCAAGAAGAAACAAGAGTAGCGAATCGGGAAGCGTTACTAGCTAAGGATGATGATCAAGCCCTAGCTACTCACACCAAAGGAGGAAGGAAGAAACCCTACTTCGAAAAGGAGAATCATAAAGAATCTCATCTAAGGAGATTTCAGAAGAGAGGACAACGAAAGGAAAGAGACTACTCATCTGTACAATGCTATCATTGTGACAAGATGGGACACATTGTGAAGTTTTGTCCAGCCAGACGAGAAGAATACAAGAGAAAACATAAGAGGCTCCATGCCCATGTAGTCGAAGATGAAGAGCCACCCACAAAGATGATAAGAGAGCACATCAAAGACCATGTCTTGATCTTGGCCCTCTCAGGATCTATAACACCTAGAGAGGACACTTGGCTCATTGATAGTGGTGCATCCAAGCACATGGCGGGACAAAGAAACATTCTCTCTTGTCTCTCAGAAAATAAGTTTTCTCAGAAAGAGACACTTGGTGATGGTTACCAATGTTGGAGCCGCCCTTGTTTTATTTTTACCCTTCACGATTTTAAATTTTTGATACTTGAAATCTAAAGATGGTCTTTTTTATTGTTTCCCCCGAGACTTTGAAAACTCTGCAACCTTATTACATAAGCAGCGATGCTTTTCCACTCTCGAAACAAATCTACTTTCGTAATAATGTCGCTCTCTTTGTTTTACTTCGGGATCTCGCAGGTCAGATACTTTAACATTTGAATTCACACGTCCCGAGTCACGAAACGATGAAGTCTTTATAAATTTTCACTCAAGACAGGAACCTGAGTAAAGTCTTTTAACCCAGTGATTAGACGTCGTCGGGGTTTCGCGCCTCGGCGTTCGCTAAGTTCGAATTTTTATTTTTACAGCTCCGAGAGCCGAGTACACGAGGTTCTTTCAGGCTAACCCTGGTCAAGGATCATAGGAAAAAAGGCTAACCATGGTTAAAATCTGTTCTCGGTGTTTCGCCACTCGGCACTATCTTTTAGAAAGTTACGGCATCTAAAACCCCGACTCACGAAGTCGCGACGAAATTATAGCGCGATTAATTAATCGCCTAATCTAAGATTTTCTTTACCTTAATTGAGTCTTAATTATCGCCAACTCGCAGTTTCACGACTCGGCATACAAATCTCTCAGAAACTTGTCTTCGAAGTTCCGAGTCGCGATATGGCGAATAAAGTGATTATGTAATTAATGATGCTCCAAATCACGATTACTGTTAATTAAGCCAAAATCGGTCCTCGTAGTCTCGCGAGTTGAAGACTCTAAATATTAAAAGGAAATCCACGATGCAGCGAACAACGAGAAAGTTATTAACGTTGCTAAGTTTTGATATTTTAAAATAAAGCGAGATATGTCCCGCGCATCGAGGCTTGCACGTTTCTCGAGGTAGTTATTTGCTCTCCATACTCCGACTGACTGTCAAACCGCCAAAATTTATGACATTAATGGAAAGATAAGGTAAATCTATGTGTAAGATCGGATTTTTACGGCATAAGTTTATTTCTAATTTCGAATTGACATGCTTGTTTTGAAAGGTACTGTTTTTTTCAAATATATGCAAGAGCTACGTTTTATTATGCATTTTTCATAGCACGCGGAGCTCATCGTTTCTGAGTTAACTACTTTCTACATGTATACGCAGTTCTATCGAAGGAGAGCGAAAACGCAAACTGCGGCCATGGCTCCGTGGAAAGCAGCAAAGGCGAATGTCGAAGTCGCGGGACAGGGCTCAGACAATGTCGCCGATACTTCACCCCGAAGTGTCGAATCGATCCCCGACTGGTCGTTTGTGTCAAATGCTCTACAAGCAGAATTGGTAGATTACTTAGACAACTTCGACGACATCGAAAGGGATGATCTACACACCAAGTACAAGATAATCGTCCAATCCGGGATGCACAGAGTAGAAACCAGGCCACGGTTGCTTCCGTATTACGACATGATCCGGTGGGCCTTGGACCACGTAGACTTACCTACCCGGACGATCATGAACAACCAGCGAGTTATTGTCGAGACTTTTAGGCCCGAGCATCTACAAACCATGTACAAGCTACCATCGACGTCTGAATATACATATGGTGCCGAGTTCCTGGAGGAGTTCAAAGAGAAAGAGTGCACCCAGTATGACAAAACCATGCCCGGTTTGATCAAGGAATGGGTTTCACGCTCCGCGAAATACAGAGCAAATGACTAGGGCGTTTATTCTATCGCTTCTTTGGAGCCACAGTATAAATACGTGGCCATGATGACATGCCAGCTGTTTGGGAGAGAAGACACATCACATTTCTACATCGCGTGGGTGCCTCTCATGTTTCGGGTCGTAGAAGGTTGTTCATTTAATTGGGCAAAGATACTCTCGGACAGTTTGGCCAACAGGGTCACGGAGTATCGAGAGCAGAAGGCAATTGAGAGACTGTCCTCGATCTTCATGTCAGCATATATCATGGACGCGGTATGTTCCATGACACCATTCCCCTTGATGAGCTGGGCTTGGAATCCAGCCCAAGAAAAACCCGTGCATGAGTATCATGACAAACTATGGGAGAATAAATCAGAGAAGTTCACATATGAGATTTTTAACCGGGTGATGGTGCCCCTGCATGTCGCCATTTTTTGGCACCCACCACCTCGCGTCTCAGACATCATCGCAACAGGTCTGAGTGGCATAGCAGATTGGTATGTGGAGGCAGAGTTTTCGTATTTCAGAGTTTTCGGGGCTTCTGTTCCCCCTCATGCGCTACCCTTGGTCATTCCAGACAAGCTGGCTTGTCGAGAGGTCGCCTGGAAAACGGTAAATGGCAGGGTAAGCAAAGAACTCAAGGGTTACTCAAAGAAGGTATGGCCTTCTTTTCCCATTCGGCTGGGTTCCTATTCTTTGTTAGATTTCGGGCATGCCAAAGCCGAGGCTGCAACCCTGAACGACCTAAGTTTGGTCTCCATCGAAGTTAAGAAACATGATCCGCAGAGGGTTGTGAGAAACCATTTGGCTCATTGTGGGCTCAAGAGATTTGAGTATGAAAATTCACCCTCGGACGACGTCTTCTGAGGGGTGAGATCTTATGAAGAAGTGCTATCCCGGATCCAATCATTAGCACCCGAAGACACAACATATGTGTTAAAATTCCAGGAACATAGACGAAGATGTCTCCCCTCTGTGTTGGGAGGTTCGGTCGTTGCCGAGACAAAACAGAAGGATGTTGAAGAGCCTGCAGACGTAATGTCTGACCTTGGACAACACTAGGAAGGGGAACAAACGAGCAATCCCGAAGCAAAAGAGAAGACTCCGGACCCGCCAAGCAAACAGAATTTGGAGGATGAAGAAAAAACTCCAGACCCATCGAGGAAACAGATGCCGGAGACTGAAAAAGAAACTCCAGGTACGCCAAAGGAGCAGAACCCTGTCGATACTCCAAAAGAATCGGCAAAACAAATAGGAGAGCCCATCACCTCGGTCACACCCTTGCAGTCGGCACAGGGAAATGTCAACGAGGGATGGATATTTGGTGAAGAACTGAGGCCCATAAGAGCAGAGGAACTCCCTCCAAATGAGTTATTTTTTGATAAAAAGAGGAAGGCAGTATTGAAAAAAGAGTTCTATCAAGAAGGAGAGTCCACTGTGAAAAAATATAAAATCATGACCGATGGAAAACATAAGAAAAGTGACCAACTCGCCACTGAAATCGCAGGAACGTTGGGGGCATATGCTTCGGCAAATCAATTATCGGTTGGGCTTTTGAATAATCAACTAAAAGAGAAGAATCGCCTAATCAGGACCCTTGAGGCTAGATTGGCTACAGCCGCAGAGAATGCTAAAGGTCAAGCCAGCATGGAGATAGAACAGGCGAGAGTGGCCGACAAGAATGAAATAGAGATGCTCAAGTCCAAGCTTGAGCAAGCACAGTTGATGGTCCGAGATGGTCAAGCGCAGGTGAGCCAACAGAGAAATCTAATTGAACAGTTGCAGGCTTGGGCAGAAATCACCGAGAGCAGAGAAATGGACATCGGGATGTTTAAATCCCGAGCAGTCGAGATTCAGAGTAAGATCTCCTTTGCATAATAGAGTTTGCTCGCCAAAGTAGGAACAATCCAAGAGGATTGTCTGTTGATGCATCGGGTTTCCGAGAACCTGACTGTCAGAGAGAGAGATGCAGAAGCGGCTCGGGTCGCCTTCCAGGACGCAGTGATAGCCACGGACAACAGAGTTTCGGCAGGTTCTCCCAGACTCACCCTCCCAGAACAGACTAGAGGTAATATTTTGTTGAAGGATTGGGAGCATAACATTGCCCTGGGCAAGGAGCAGGCCCGAAATATGACCAATTCATTAGAAGAGGCCTTCAATTCTATAGATGGCGAGTTGTTGGGTATGGACAGTGAAGGCGACGTAGAAACATTAATGCAAATGAATTTAGAACAGATCTCGCTTGATATGAAAGAGAAGGATGAGAGAGATTTTGCCGATATCTCTCAGATGGATAGGGTGGACATGGCCCGAGTTTACAAGCACTTGATCCAGCCCAGCGTGCAACTAAGTGCCCTCAACATCATTGATGCACAAATGGAGGACAAGATGCAGCGGTTAGCCCGAGAATGTTACTTTGCCGAGGCCAGCTGTCAAGCGGAACCTTCACAGCTCGTATCTCAACTCGTGGAAAGATGTATCGCCTACACCGAGGTCGTGCGAAGACGAGCACCTGGCACTAGATGAAGACAAAATAGGGGAGATGGAGCGATTGCTCTCTCCTCCGTCATAACTGAAATTTTTGCGACCATTGAGTTTCAACCTGCTTTGTAGAAATTGTATAAATATACCCCAGAGAGAAATAAACAGGGGCTGGACCCTTTTTGAGTTTTTGTAATAGAATTTTACATTGAGAGTTAATACAAGCAGATCTGGAGATTCTCAATTCCGTCACTTTTGTATCACAAGTTTGCTTCCTCGTATCTCATTTTACATTTCAATTCATATTCATAATTAATGTGCTTCGTTATAATTTAGTACGACCACTACTATAACGAATGAATTTGGGTGTTCTGTGATTGTTTATTGCCTTTCTTCTGCACCAGCTATCAGCTGTGTAAGACCAATCTGCAGTTTCGGAATTCTACATATATTCTTTGTTACATTGATTATTTTCTTACTTATTTTCCTCTTCCGTTTATGTCGTGAGTTTTCCACCAGCTGGAACTTTACTTTATAAATGGCTAAATGTTTTTCTTTCATCTCACCCTTTTTATAAAATATGATATAGTTATGGGAACGAGCCTTAGATTTGCATCTATGTTTTATTTCTGCAACTGTAAGTTCTCCTTTATAAAACTTAACTGAGACAACATTTAAATCTTTCTTAACAGTTCTCTTACCTATACTGTTCCCCCATGACAGTTCCTACACCAGCTCAACCTAACGTTGAACCCAGATTATTGAACCAAATGCACATCGCCTTAAACCTCTTCAACACTATCCTTAAAACAGCCACTAACCGGGCCGAGCTTGAACAATCATGGGCAGCCATTGAACGTGACGTAAACATTCAGGAACAGTTCGAAGCCAGACAACCCCAAAGAAGAAATCTCCCTTAGTTTCTTTCTCCGAAGGTTGACTCCCTGCCTTCTTCCTATCCTAACCACTTTCGGATGCCTTGACACTGTACTTTTTAAGCCTTAAGTACAAACTCAGGAACAACATCTTTCTGGCGCCGTTGCCGGGGAACGAAGTTACGAAATCTTTTCCCTGGGAAAACGACATTTTTTTTATTGAAAGTGTTACCCTTTGATAGTGAACAAAGAGTACCTTCCTTTTAAGGCTTTTTATCTTTCACTTGGCGACTCCATGAAGAAATAAACTGGCATTCGGTCGAAGGAATACCAGACAAAACCCGGATGGTGAGCAGTTCACGCCAGTTACTGATCTCGAAAAAATTCTAAGAGCAAGAGGCTCTTTTAGGCCAACCGCTGCAGTTTGCCAGCTTGAAATTCCATCACCGAAGGTCGAGATTCCTTCTGAACCTCAGACCTCGCTCAATCCTTACTTCGACGCTAAACATTCAACGCCCTGTACTGAAATCGGAAGTGAGATTTATCCAACAGTCCCCTTGATACAGAGGGGAAAGGGCCCTTTGGAAGGTTCGTCGTCTTTCAAAACACCATCTTACCTTGAGCTAAATTTCCTGACTTCTCCAAATCCTGAAGAGTGTGTTACACACTCGTTTCTCACACCCGTCGGTTTTCCCAATTCCGTCTCGTGCAAGTCCGAGGAACCAACTCCTCGCGTTCCTGATTCTTCCTCATCAGATTCTCCTTTTAGCGAAGAAAAAATAAAACCCCTTCTATTTTTTGATAACCCTATTTATAACTCTCCACAAACAACGATGGCAGTTGCCGGAGGAGGAGGTGGAGGGTTTATAGGAGGAGGTGGAGGGTTTAATGGTGGAGGAGGTGGAGGTCAAGGCCCCCCTCCAGGCAGAGGTGGAGGTCAAGGACAACCCCAAGGTGGAGGCGGAGGTGGAGGTCAAGGCCCCCCTCCCAGAGTTTTCACGAAAGTCGCAGCCAGATACGCCCCATTAGTATTGCCCGTCCCCCTACATGATCTTCTAGAAAATTACATAAAAAACATACCGAAATTCACCGGGGAAGGGGATCTGACTGCGGCTGAACATATAAAATTTTTCGACCAATTCGCAGATATCTTAGGTATCGAGCACGAGGATGTGTATTCAAGACTCCTCGTCCAAACCTTTGAAGGTCAGGTCCGAACTTGGTTTCGGAGTCTACCCGCAACCTCTATCCTATCATACGACACTTTGGAAGATGCTTTCCTCAGACAATGGGGAGAGCGGAAAGACCATCTCTATTATCTAACCGAATTTGGGGCTTTGAAGAAAAAGAACTCAGAAATAGTCTCGGAATTCATCCAGAGATTCAATAAACTGTACAACAAGATCCCAGCTAAAGTCAAACCTTCTCCACCCGCGGCCAAAGTGACTTTCGCCGGAGCTTTTGAGCCAGATTTCACACTACTTTTGCGAGAACAAAGGGGAGCCACTTTAGACTGTATGCAGGACGATGCGGTAGAAATAGAATCAAATATGATGGCTTCAGGTAAACTTAAGGCTAGAGTAGAGACTGGAAACAGGGATACCAGACGCTATAGAGAACCAGCTATCCCTTCAGGGTCCAATAGATCCTCAGATGATAGGGTAGATGATATGGCTAGAGTGATTAAAGAGTTGTCAAATAAAATAGCCCGAATGGAACTCGAGAAGGCCAAGGCCGACTCTTATCCCAAAAAAGATTTCAAGAGAAATCAAAACCCTCCTAATCAACAAAAACAAATAAAAAATGAGGATCAAAGGATACAGGCTCCTTTAAAGACTGAAAATTTTATAGGAGCAAACGATTTTCAAGATCACGAAGATTCAGATAACGACGTCACGAACTTTGGTGATGACTGTAGTCAACCATATCTAACTCGCGAAGACTATGAAAAGTCCTTACACACTCCAAAACAATCAAATGAGAGTGAGGAGGGTGATCACACCGAGATATGTGACTCTAAATCAGAAACTGATGTAATGATGGCTGATTTCCAGCCAAAGTACAATCTAAGGTCTAAAAATAAGCCTGCCTCTGTGAATCAACCCAAAAAGATTCTTCAAAGAGGCCAAACTTATGAGCCTCCTTTAGACGAGATCCCACTACCGAGCAACAAAACTAGAAGAGTAGACACTCAAAGACTCCGAGGCAGAAAAAATCGGAGCTCAAACACAGCCAATCGAACCCGCAAACAAGGATACTTCTTCAACTAAGACCATGAATGATAAATCTGTCCAGACAAATAAGTCAGAAAGAAAGAATTCGTAAGTCTCAACCGGACAAACAGACAAGGTTAGCGGAGCGTTAAGTATCGAAAATGAGTTAAGCAAAATTAAGATACCCATCCCTTTGGTGGAATTAGCGAAAAACCCTCTTTATCGCAAACAAATTACCAAAATGATAGGTGTCTCTGAGCAAGAAAGCCAGTCCGATGTCATAAACTTGGAATATGATAGGCCAAACATCACTTTTGGTCCCCATTTTGAAGGGTCTAAAGACAACGTCGCTCCTTTTTATATCACCCTGAACATACATGACCAGTTGCTACATAATTGTATGTTAGACTCCGAAGCTTCTCATAATGTTATGCCCAAAATTATAATGGAGAAGCTAGGTCTCCAGATCACAAGACCTTATGGGAATCTGTACTCTTTTGATTCGAGGAAGGTTAAATGCATGGGAATGATAAAGGATCTGGTGGTTACCCTGGCACAGGTCCCTGTTAAGAGTATCCTGATGGACGTGGTTATCGCCGATATCCCCCCTAAGTATGGTATGCTATTATCTAGGTCATGGGAAGCCAAATTGGGGGGTTCTCTTCAGTTAGACATGTCTTATGCCCCGATCCCTGTGTTTGGTGGTCAGTTTACTCGTTTATACAGGGAAACAAGATTAGCATACACGGTCAGTGATCCTCAAAACCTGCACAACTTCCCCATTTACATAGCAGACCAAGATTTGGGAAACTGCATCTTGTCTTTTGATGATGGTCTGGATGGTTGCCTGGAAGAAATCGATGCAAAGCAAGAAGAGTTAAGCCCCTTGACAGAAGAACTGTGTAATACTGGTGTATGGAAAATGTATTTCGATGGTGCTTCGTCTTCTAAGGGAGCTGGTGCTGGGGTACTTTTGGTAGCACCTGAAGGTAAGTTCATTGTTCCTTTCTCCTATCGTTTGCAGTGGGACATAGATTACACTAACAATGTATGTGAGTATGAAGCATTGATCTTAGGATTAGAAGCTGCCAAGAAATTGACTATAAAAAACTTGGAGGTATACGGTGACGCGGAATTGATAGTAAGACAAGTGAACCGACAATACCTAGCCAAGCATCCCAGACTAAGATCGTATAGAAATTGTAATTGGGATCTCATCGAAAAAAATTTCTCGTCTGTAAACATCCATTTTATCCCTCGCGCCGAGAATCTACATGCTGATGCACTGGCAAAGGCAGCTTCAACCTTTTCTCCTCCCACGACCTTCAAACTGAAATATCATATCGAAATCAGATACAAGCCTTCCATACCAGACAATATCCGACACTGGCAAGTCTTTGAAGATGTTGAACAGATTAAGAAGTTCCTTACTGCAGTAGGTGAATTTTCAGAAACTCACGCTGACCAAGAAAACTAGAATGATTCCATGTGGATCATGCAGGAAGGAGAGGAACCCGAAGTTTTCCGAGAAAAAATTGCGGATCATCGTATGTTGGTCCTTAAAAACAATCATATTCCCAAAGGATTGATTCCTTTGGAAAGACTTTTCGATCAGAACGATGTACCTGTAAAGGCCACTTTGCAGCCCCAACCAGAAGAGGTGGAGGACTGTGAGATAGGGACCGAAAAAGAACCCCGAATGGTAAAACTATCGAAATTCCTCCCTCCCAAAATGAAAGAGAAGTACCAAGACTTGCTCAGGCAATACAAATATGTTTTCGCCTGGTCCTATGATGAACTGAAAACATATGACACTTCCATTATTGATCACAAGATATCTTTGAAGCCCGGGGTCAAACCGTTTAGGCAAAAGCTTAGGCAAATTAACCCCACTCTGTTACCCGTGATAGAAAAGGAAGTCAAAAAACTCTTGGACACAAAGATAATCGTACCTTTGAGATACTCTGACTGGGTAGTTAACCTAGTTCATGTCAGGAAAAAGAACAGGGAAATCAGACTATGTGTGGATTTCCGAAACCTGAACAAGTCGTCTCTCAAAGATAATTACCCGCTGCCCAAAATGGACCACATTTTAGAAAAGGTTGTTGGAGCTAATCGAATGTCAATGATAGATGGTTTTTTTGGTTATAATCAGATCGCTATGAATGAACAGGACAGGAAAAAAACTGCATTCACCACACCCTGGGGTACTTTCATGTATGACAAAATGTCTTTTGGTTTGATGAATGCAGGGGCCACTTTCCAGCGAGCTATGGACATCACTTTTGTGGGAGAAAGGGACAAGTTCATAGTCATTTACCTTGATGATCTGACAGTTTTTTCTAAAACTGACGAAGAACATTTGACGCATCTAAGACAGACATTCGAAAAGTGCCACAGGTTTGGTCTATCCCTGAATCCAAAGAAATCTCATTTTGTTATGCAGGAAGGTAAGCTTCTAGGCCATGTCGTATCTAAGGAAGGAATCGGGATTGATCCTAATAGGATTGAAGCGATTGATACTATCACTATCCCGAGAAATATAAAAGAAATTCAATCATTCTTAGGTAAGATAAATTTTTTGCAAAGGTTTATTCCAAATTTCGCTGAGATTGTCAAATTGATTACAGGAATGTTGAAGAAGGACAGTGGGGTAAACTGGATCGCCGAGGCCAGGGCATCTTTCGCACACATTAAAAAAGTTATAAGAGAGGCACCCGTGTTAGCAAGTCCGGATTATCTGAAAGATTTTCTCATCTTCTCTTTTGCTTCTGAACATACCATCGCCGCGGTACTCTTGTAGAAAAATGAAGAGGGTTTCGAACAACCGATAGCGTTTTTCAGCAAAAGCCTCAGAGATGCAGAACTGAAATATAACATAATGGAAAAACAAGCATACGCAATGGTAAAAGCATTGAAAGCATTCATAACCTATGTGCTACATTCAAAGATAATCACGTATGTACCCACCAGTTTTGTAAAGGACATACTAGTACAACCAGACAGTGACGGAAAAAGAGGGCGATGGCTCGCTAAAATACAAGAATTTGATCTGGAAGTCAAGCCGACTAAATTGATAAAGGGGCAAGGGCTAGCCAAACTCTTGGCCGAGTCGAACCTTAGAGCCCTTGATATTAATTGCCTCCAAGAAGAGGATGGAGACACACGCCTGCACGAGCCGGATGACCAGACAGATCCAAGAAAGATTGAGGAAAAGTTCATATCGTCAGGCTGGTACAAAGACATCGTGTTCTACTTGTTGAACCTGAAGTGCCCAGATGGGCTATCATCAACCAAATGCAGAACTTTAAAACTCCACGCGGTAAAATATTACATCGCTGAAAACCAACTATACTGGAAGGATCCACTCGGGTTCCTACTAGTCTGTTTGGTCGAGTCGGAAACTCCTCGGGTTATAGAGGAATTTCATGAAGGTATCTGCGGAGGACACCATGCATGGAGAGCCATAGCCTACAAGATCTTGAGAGCAGGCTACTATTGGCCGAAACTATTTTCAGACGTAAATGCCAAAGTACGCGCATGCGACCCTTGTCAAATATTCGCTGGGAAACAGAAACTCCTTGCACTACCACTCGTTCCAGTCAAAAATGAGGCTCCATTTCAACAATGGGGTCTGGACTTCATAGGTGAGATCAATCCTCATTCTAGTGCTCAACATAGGTGGATCTTGACAACCACGGATTATTTTACTAAATGGGTGGAAGCCATTCCAACCAAGAAGGCAACAGACTCGGTGGTAATCAACTTCTTGGAGGAAAATATTTTGTCGAGATTCGGTTGCCCCCGAAAGATAGTTACTGACAACGCCCAAGCATTTAAGTCTATGGCTATGATCAGTTTTTGCCAGAAATACAACATCATTCTCGGACATTCCACTGCATACTACCCCCAAGGGAATGGGTTGGTCGAGTCATCAAATAAGAGCCTAATAAACATTATCAAGAAGGTATTGGATGAGAACAAGAGGTCTTGGCATGTACATTTAAAATACGCATTATGGGCAAACCGCATAAGCATGAAAAGATCTATCGGCGTTTCACCTTTTCAAATGGTCTATGGGACAGACGTCGTTCTACCCATAAACCTGGCGCTACCGGTAATGAAGTTGTGGCAAGACCAAAACGAAGAACCCAATCCTGTGACCAGGAGAATAAATCAATTGATTGAGGTCCAACAGCAAAGAACCGAGGTGGACGAAAAGACACAGCGGTACCAAGATGACATGAAAGCATTGTTCGACCGAAAAGCGAAGGATCGAGAATTCTCTCCGGGCAATTTGGTGTTAAGATGGGATGCGAGAAGGGAAGAGGCAGCAAAGCATAGTAAATTTGACCACCTCTGGTATGGACCGTTCAGGGTTTCGACTTCAGTAGGAGAAAATTCTTTCCTGCTGGAAAACATCGACGGAGAAGTCCTCAGCGCCCCTGTCAACGGGCGATATCTGAAACATTACATGACATAGCAGTCGCCATTAAAAATAAAATAAAAAAAATGATAATAATTTTTGTTTGTATATACATGCATTTTTATTTCCCTTTACACTTTCTGTTTTCTTCTGTTCATAAAATTTAGGCACATTTTGAATAAAGTTCGTGTTTGCTTTTTACAGGATTCCAGCCGCTTACGAGCTAGCGGGAGGAGAATTTCTCAAAGCAATATCAGAAATAAAACGGCAAGAAACAGGTGATACCCAAAAAATATTTTCATAGTGCACAAAGAAATTGAAATCAAAAGGTAAAGGTGGGCTTTCTCAATACACATGATATGAAAGACTGTCAAAATTAAACCAAGGTAACATCGTTCAAATTTACAATAGCGGCTAAATTGCTAGACATCAGGATTATTGCTTAGCTTGATAGCCTTTGATTTAAATTGGTTTGAATGATGCACTAAAACTTAGAACAGTCATTCGAAAGTAACCATCCCCAAAGACATCTACAAGAGCCAGTCTCGAACTATTTTGACCTTCTGCATTTTTTGATAAATAAGTCACTGCCCTGTATCCTGCCTGTTTTCGGGTCTAGTTTTTTATGAGCCGCCATTTTTTCATTTCATTACGAAGGAATGAAAGTTTTCGTTTTAGCCTCCTGAGTCTCAAAACAGATTGTGGAAAGAAAATGGGTCTCCACAACTACTTGATCCCCTGCTAAGCGAAGGAACGTTTAGAGCGATCCTAACTTTCCTAGTTTTTTCAACAGCATCGGAAGAATCAAAGCTTGCTCAAACAGGATACCCCTTAAAAAATTTATTTTCCCCTTGTCTCCCTAAGAACGAAGGAGTTGTGAGGGTCAAGGGAAGCTTGGTACCGAGTAATCAAAATAAGTTGACAGACCTCTGATGTAAAATATTACACAGATATCAGCCCTAATACAAATTGATTGCCCCCATCTTCGCGTTCAAAAAGTAAATTATAAGACAGGTGGTGAAAGGAAATTCAGAAATGATTGCCCCCACCTAGTCCAGGAAGACGATGAAAGGAAATTCAGAAATGATTGCCCTCGTCTCAGCATTTAAATGCATAAATATTTTCCGAAGTGGTGAAAGGAAATTCAGTGAAAAGGGCCAGACAACTTCACCGGGGTACTGAACAGGCTCGCTGGAAGTGAAGCAATGTCTGAGATATCTGTAAGGCTGTTATACATGAATATCACTCTACTCTGGTAACCAATGCTTTCTAAAAACCTGATCAACACCCCAAATTCAGACGGGACTTCCCGATTTAAAAATATATAATCTCATTCTTTGATACAAGCTGAGAATCACAAGATCTGTTGAATCTCCTAGGGTCGTTTCCACTGTCTTGAAACATACCCAAAGTTAGTAGTGGGAAAGGGAAAATTGTGAAAGAGACTACAACTGTGTTTGGAAAGAGTATCTGATTTTGAAAAAACTTCTCGAGGTAAAAAACGAAGTCTTTTTCCCCCTTCGATCCTTTTTCCTTGGAATTTTTCCGCATGTTTRAGCTTTTGACTCCATTTACCCAATATTGGCACGTGGTCTACTGTTCTTCCCGCCTCACAGGAAGGCGGGATCCCTAGTTGGAGCCTATGTTGGAGCCGCCCTTGTTTTATTTTTACCCTTCACGATTTTAAATTTTTGATACTTGAAATCTAAAGATGGTCTTTTTTATTGTTTCCCCCGAGACTTTGAAAACTCTGCAACCTCATTACATAAGCAGCGATGCTTTTCCACTCTCGAAACAAATCTACTTTCGTAAGAATGTCGCTCTCTTTGTTTTACTTTGGGATCTCGCAGATCGGATACTTTAACATTTGAATTCACACGTCCCGAGTCACGAAACGATGAAGTCTTTTTAAATTTTCACTCAAGACAGGAACCCGAGTAAAGTCTTTTAACCCAGTGATTAGACGTCGTCAGGGTTTCGCGCCTCGACGTTCGCTAAGATCGAATTTTTATTTTTACAGCTCCGAGAGCCGAGTACACGAGGTTCTTTCGCGCTAACCCTGGTCAAGGATCATAGGCAAAAAGGCTAACCATGGTTAAAATCTGTTCTCGGTGTTTCGCCACTCGGCACTATCTTTTAGAAAGTTACGGCGTCTAAAACCCCGACTCACGAAGTCGCGACGAAATTATAGCGCGATTAATTAATCGCCTAATCTAAGATTTTCTTTCCCTTAATTGAGTCTTAATTATCGCCAACTCGCAGTTTCGCGACTCGGCATACAAATCTCTCAGAAACTTGTCTTCGAAGTTCCGAGTCGCGATATGGCGAATAAAGTGATTATGTAATTAATGATGCTCCAAATCACGATTACTATTAATTAAGCCAAAATCGGTCCTCACAGTCTCGCGAGTTGAAGACTCTAAATATTAAAAGGAAATCCACGATGCAACGAACATCGAGAAAGTTATTAACGTTGCTAAGTTTTGATATTTTAAAATAAAGTGAGATATGTCCCGCGCATCGAGACTTGCACATTTCCCGAGGTAGTTATTTGCTCTCCATACTCCGACTGTCTGTCAAACTGCCAAAATTTATGACATTAATGGGAAGATAAGGTAAATCTATGTGTAAGATCGGATTTTTACGGCATAAGTTTATTTCTAATTTCGAATTGACAGGCTTGTTTTGAAAGGTACCGTTTTTTTCAAATATATGCAAGAGCTACGTTTCATTATGCATTTTTCATAGCACGCGGAGCTCATCGTTTCTGAGTTAACTACTTTCTGCATGTATACGTAGTTCTATCGAAGGAGAGCGAAAACGCAAACTGCGGCCATGGCTCCGCGGAAAGCAGCAAAGGCGAATGTCGAAGTCGCGGGACAGAGCTCAGACAATGTCGCCGATACTTCACCCCGAAGTGTCGAATCGATCCCCGACTGGTCGTTTGTGTCAAATGCTCTACAAACAGAATTGGTAGATTACTCAGACGACTCCGACGACATCGAAAGGGATGATATACACACCAAGTACAAGATAATCGTCCAATCCGGGATGCACAGAGTAGCAACCAGGCCATGGTTGCTTCCGTATTACGACATGATCCGGTGGGCGTTGGACCATGTAGACTTACCTACCCGGACGATCATGAACAACCAGCGAGTTATTGTCGGGACTTTTAGGCCCGAGCATCTACAAACCATGTACAAGCTACCATCGACGTCTGAATATACATATGGTGCCGAGTTCCTGGAGGAGTTCAAAGAGAAAGAGTGCATCCAGTACGACAAAACCATGCCCGGTTTGATCAAGGAATGGGTTTCGTGCTACGCGAAATTCAGAGCAAATGACCAGGGCGTTTATTCTATCGCTTCTTTGGAGCCACAGTATAAATACGTGGCCATGATGACATGCCGGCTGTTTGGGAGAGAAGACACATCGCATTTCTACATTGCGTGGGTGCCTCTCATGTTTCCGGTCGCAGAAGGTTGCTCGTTTAATTGGGCAAAGATACTCTCGGACAGTTTGGCCAATAGGGTCACGGAGTATCGGGAGCAGAAGGCAATTGGGAGACTGTCCTCATTCTTCATGTCAGCATATATCATGGACGCGGTATGTTCCATGACACCATTCCCCTTGATGAGCTGGGCTTGGAATCCAGCCCAAGAAAAACCCGTGCATGAGTATCATGACAAACTATGGGAGAATAAAGTAGAGAAGTTCACATATGAGATTTTTAACCGGGTGATGGTGCCCCTACATATCGTCATTTTTGGGCACCCACCACCTCGCGTCTCGGACAACATCGCAACAGGTCTGAGTGGCATAGCGGATTGGTATGTAGAGGCAGAGTTTTCAGGGCTTTTGTTCCCCCTCATGCGCTACCCTTGTTCATTCCAGACAAGCTGGCTTGTCGAGAGGTCGCCTGGCAAACGGTAATTGGCAGGGTGAGCAAAGAAATCAAGGGTTACTCAAAGAAGGTATGGCCTTCTTTTCCCATTCGGCTGGGTTCCTATTCTTTGTTAGATTTCGGGCATGCCAAAGTCGAGGCTGCAGCCCTGGACGACCTAAGTTTGGTCTCCATCGAAATTAAGAAACATGATCCGCAGAGGGTTGTGAGCAACCATTTGGCTCATTGTGGGCTCAAGAGATTTGAGCATGAAAATTCACCCTCGGACGACGTCTTCCGAGGGGCGAGATCTTATGAAGAAGTGCTAGCCCGTATCCAATCATTAGCACCCGAAGACACAACATCTGTGTTAAAATTCCAGGAACATAGACGAAGATGTCTCCCCTCTGTGTTGGGAGGTTCGGTCGTTGCCGAGACAAAACAGAAGGATGTTGAAGAGTCTGCAGACGTAATGTCTAACCTTGGACAACACCGGGAAGGGGAACAAACGAGCAATCCTGAAGCAAAAGAGAAGACTCCGGACCCGCCAAGCAAACATAATTCAGAGGCTGAAGAAAAAACTCCAGACCCGTCGAGGAAACAGATGCCGGAGACTGAAAAAGAAATTCCAGGTACGCCAAAGGAGTAGAACCCTGTCGATACTCCAAAAGAATCGACAAAACAAATAGGAGAGCCCATCACCTCGGTCACACCCTTGCAGTCGGCACAGGGAAATGTCAGCGAGGGATGGATATTTGGTGAAGAACTGAGGCCCATAAGAGCAGAGGAACTCCCTCCAAATGAGTTATTTTTTGATAAAAAGAGGAAGGCGGTAGTGAAAAGAGAGTTCTATCAAGAAGGAGAGTCCACTGCGAAAAAATATAAAATCATGACCGATGGCAAACATAAGAAAAGTGACCAACTCGCCACTGAAATCGCGGGAACGCTGGGGGCATATGCTTCGGCAAATCAATTCTCGGTTGGACTTTTGAATAATCAACTAAAAAGGAAGAATCGCCTAATCAGGGCCCTCAAGGCTAGATTGGCTACAGCCGCAGAGAATGCTAAAGGTCAAGCTAGCATGGAGATAGAACAGGCCAGAGTGGCCGACAAGAATGAAATAGAGATGCTCAAGGCCAAGCTTGAGCAAGCATAGTTGATGATCCGAGATGGTCAAGCGCAGGTGAGGCAACAGAGAAATCTGATTGAACAGTTGCAGGCTCGACAGAAATCGCCGAGACCAGAGAAATGGACATCGGGATGTTTAAATCTCGAGCAATCGAGATTCAGAGTAAGATCTCCTCTGCACAACAGAGTTTGCTTGCCAAAGTAGGAACAATCCGAGAGGATTGTCTGTCGATGCATCGGGTTTCCGAGAACCTGACTGTCAGAGAGAGAGATGCAGAAGCGGCTCGAGTCACCTTCCAGGACGCAATGATAGCCACGGACAACAGAGTTTCGATAGGTTCTCCCAGACTCACCCTCCCAGAACAGACTAGAGGTAATATTTTGTTGAAGGATTGGGAGCATAACATTGCCCTGGGCAAGGAGCAGGCCCGAAAGATGACCAATTCATTAGAAGAGGCCTTCAATTCTATAGATGGCGAGCTGTTGGGTATGGACAGTGAAGGCGACGCAGAAACATTAATGCAAATGAATTTAGAACAGATCTCACTTGATATGAAAGAGAAGGATGAGAGAGATTCTGCTGATATCTCTCAGATGGATAGGGTGGACATGGCCCGAGTTGACAAGCACTTGATCCAGCCCTGCGCGCAACTAAGTGCCCTCGACATCATTGATGCACAAATGGAGGACAAGATGCAGCGGTTAGCCCGAGAATGTTACTTTGTCGAGGTCAGCTGTCAGGCGGAACTTTCACAGCTCATATCTCAACTCGTGGAAAGATGTATCGTCTGCACCGAGGTCGTGCGAAGACGAGCACCTGGCACTAGATGAAGACAGAATAGGGGAGATGGAGCGATTGCTCTCTCCTCCGTCATAACTGAAATTTTTGCGACCATTGAGTTTCAACCTGCTTTGTAGAAATTGTATAAATATACCCCAGAGAGAAATAAACAGGGGTTGGACCCTTTTGGAGTTTTTGTAATAGAATTTTACATTGAGAGTTAATACAAGCAGATCTGGAGATTCTCAATTCCGTCACTTCTGTATCACAAGTTTGCTTCCTCGTATCTCATTTTACATTTCAATTCATATTCATAATTAATGTGCTTCATTATAATTTAGTACGACCACTACTATAACGAATGAATTTGGGTGTTCTGTGATTGTTTATTGTCTTTCCTCTGCACCAGCTATCAGCTGTGTAAGACCAATCTGCAGTTTCAGAATTCTACATATATTCTTTGTTACATTTATTATTTTCTTACTTATTTTCCTCTTCCGTTTATGTCGTGAGTTTTCCACCAGCTGGAACTTTACTTTATAAATGGCTAAATGGTTTTCTTTCATCTCACCCTTTTTATAAAATATGATACAGTTACGGGAACGAGCCTTAGATTTGCATCTATGTTTTATTTCTGCAACTGTAAGTTCTCTTTTATAAAACTTAACTGAGATAGCATTTAAATCTTTCTTAACAATTCTCTTACCTATACTGTTCCCCCATGTCAGTTCCTACACCAACTCAACCTAACGTTGAACCCGGATTATTGAACCAAACGCACATCGCCTTAAACCTCTTCAACACTATCCTTAAAACAACCACTAACCGGGCCGAGCTTGAACAATCATGGACATCCATTCAACGTGACGTAAACATTCAGGAACAGTTCGAAGCCAGACAACCCCAAAGAAGAAATCTCCTTTAGTTTCTTTCTCCGAAGGTTGACTCCCTCCCTTCTTCCTATCCTAACCACTTTCGGATGCCTTGACACTGTACTTTTTAAGCCTTAAGTACAGACGCAGGAACAACAACCAATATCCCATCAAGGGAGTGGAAGAATCAAACCATAAACTGAATTTAGGGAATTCACTAAAAATGAAGGACGTATTATATGTACCGGGCTTGAAGAAGAACCTACTCTCCATTTCAGCTTTAGAGAAGAAAGGCTTCAGAGTTGCCTTTATAGATGGAGAAGTTCTTATGTGGGCTAAATGAGAAACCTTAAATGAAACAATTATCATTGGAAATGAAGAAAATGGCTTGTATAAACTAAAGGGTCACTCAAAGGTTGCCATGACCCATGCCATTGAAAACTCATGTGAACTTTGGCATAGAAGGTTAGCCCACATCAACTACAAGGCACTACCATACATATGCAAAGCGATCACAGGTTTACCATAACTCAAAGGGGACCATAAATGTGTATGCAATGGATGTGCACAAGGGAAGAATATCAAGAACCCGTTTCTGAAGAGGGACAGCAAGACATAAGGAGTTCTAGAACTCGTCCATTCAGATGTATGTGGCCCAGTGCCATCATCCTCCATTAGCGGGTATGTATATTATGCATCATTCATTGATGATTACTCTCATAAAACCTGGATATATTTCTTGAAATCTAAAGATGAAGTGTTCAACGAGTTCAAGGAATTCAAAGCCTTGATAGAGAACCTTTCTGAAAAGAAGATTAAAATACTCAGGTCAGATCATGGAGGAGAATATACCTCAAAAGAGTTTGTGAACTTCTGCAAAGATGTTGGGATCAAGAGGGAACTCACTACTCCCTATAATCCCCAACAAAACAGTGTAGCTGAATGAAAGAACATAACCATACTGAAAGTCGTGAAGACTATGATCCATGGTCAAAATCTTCCTATGTGCTTATGGGCAGAAGCATCAATGGCAGTTGTTTATGTGCAGAACCAATTGTCCCGTAGTGCACTTGGGCTCAAGACACCAGAAGAGATGTTCACCGGAAAGAAGCCAGAGGTAAGCCATCTCAAAATATTTGGCTATCCAATGTTTATTCATATACCTAAAGAAAAGAGAAACAAGTTGGACCCTTCAGGAAAGAAGGGAATATTTATGGGATACTGTGAGGCCTCCAAGGCCTTTAGAATCTATATACCAGGTCAACATCACATTGAGATCAATAGGGATGTGACCTTTGATGAAGATGCAGCGCTCAAGAAATCTAAACTATGCCATCTTGAAGAGGTATATGAAGAGGAACCCGTAATCCCCAATACTGCAATGAGGGAGGTTCCCAGAGCTGCAGAACCAGTGAGAGAAGTCGTAACTTCCCCTAATGAGGAACTTCTAGAAGACCATGATATAGTAGAAGCGCAAGAACCTCCTCAGATGGCGATCCTCCATAAAAGAAAGCCATCTTGGGCTAGAGAGCTTATTCAAGATGGAGAGAAGTACGGTGTTCCCCAAGGAACTACGAGATAGGTGAAAAGACCATTGCCATTCTCCAGTTATACAGGCTTTGATGTGTGATCTCCTAGAAGAGGAGCCTACCTGCTTTGAAGAAGCCATTCAGAGAAAAGAATGGGCAGATGCCATGACAGAGGAATACCAATCCATAATGAAGAATGAAGTATGAGAAATAGTTCCCAGACCGAAGAATAAAGATGTGGTATCCTCTAGATGGCTCTTCAAAATAAAACATGTTGTTGATGGAAGTATTGAGAAATATAAAGCAAGATTTGTCGCTCGTGGCTTTTCCCATAAGGAAGGCATTGACTATGAAGAGACATTCGCTCCTGTGGCCAGATACACTTCGATCGGAACCATTATAGCTCTTGCAGCTAAGATGAAGTGGAAGCTGCACCAGATGGACATGAAGACAACTTTCCTAAATGGTGTCATCAAAGAGGAAGTGTATATAGAGCAACCTCAAGGATTTGAGGTTGAAGACAGGAAGTCTCATGTCTGTAGATTGAAGAAAGCCTTATACGGATTGAAGCAAGCTCCTAGAGCTTGGTATGGCCGTATAGACAGTTTCTTGACGAGCTTAGGCTTTACTAAGAGTAAAGCAGACTCAAATCTCTACTTCAAAATCAAAAACAATGAGCCAGTAATCTTACTGTTATATGTGGATGACTTATTCTTAACTGGAGAAGAAAAGCTCATCACTTAATGTAAAAAGAGACTTGCCTCGAAATTTGAAATGAAAGACCTTGGCCTAATGCATTATTTCTTAGGTCTTGAGGTATGGCAGAGTCCTGAGAGGATCTTCCTTAACCAAGGGAAGTATACGGTCGAAATCTTGAAGAGATTCGACATGTTGGAATGCAAGCCCATGAATACACCCATGGAAGAGAAGCTGAAGTTGTTGGTCGATACTTCGTCAGAATTGATTGATGCCACACTGTATAGACAAATTATTGGATCGTTGATGTACCTGACGAACGCCAGACCAGACATTTGTTTTGCCATGAACACCTTGAGTCAGTTTCTGGTAGAACCCAGACGTGTTCACCTAGTGCTACAAAACATGTGATGAGGTACCTTAAAGGTACAATAGATTATGTTCTCAACTATGATGGAGACCATGATTTCACATTGAGTGGATATACTGATGCAGATTGGGCAAGAAGTGTTTCTGACAGGAAAATCACTTTAGGATGTTGTTTCAGTTTGGGATCAACTATGATCTCGTGGCAGAGTAGAAAGCAATCTAGTATTTCTCTCAGCAAAGCGGAAACATAATACATTGTTGCATGTTCTGCCAGTTGCGAAGCTATATGGCTTCGAAAGTTGTTGACCGACCTATTTGACTTAGAGATGAGAGCAACCTTGATTCTATGTGACAACTAGAGATGCATAAAGATGACAGAGAATCCTGTATTCCACGACAGGTCGAAGCACATAGAGATCTGTTATCATTACATCCATGACATGGTACAAAGAGGAGCCTTAAAGCTCCAGTACATTAGCACAGATGAACATGTTGCTGACGTGTTGACCAAACCCCTATCTCGTGTGAAGTTTGAGTACTTCCGAGATACGCTTGACATAGTCCGAAAGGACCTTCCTCGAAAGGGGGAGTAGTTGTTGTGATGAGATATTCCCTACTTCTGACCTTGTGGTTGTGATGTAAAGAAGGACGTGTACCTTGCTTCTGACCTAGTTGTCAGACGTAAAGCAAGATGATGTGTTCCTTGCTTCTGACCCAGTTGCCAGACGAAAAGCAAGATGAGATGTGTTCCTTGCTTCTGACCCATTTGTCAGACGTAAAGTAAGATGAGATGTTCCTTGCTTTTGACCTAGTTGTCAGACGTAAGGAAAGATAAGATGTTCCTTGTTTCTGACCTAGTTGTCAAAAGTAAAGCAAGATGAGATGTGTACCTTGCTTCCGACCTGATGGTTGTGACGTAAAGCAAGATGATATGATGAGACTAGCACTGAGCTTCCAGCTAGATAGCTGTGACGTAAAGCCAGTCTAGTATCCTGCTTCCGACCTGATGGTTGTGACGTAAAGCAGGACGAGTATTTTGCTTCCAGCCTGAGTGTTGTGACGTAAAGCAAGACATTGAGATGAGACAAGTACTGAGCTTCCAACTTGACAGCTGTGACGTAAAGTCAATCTTGTATTATGATGAGCCAACCTTGTGCTGTGATGATGATGATGTATCAATTTTTATACTAATACATATTGATGCAGATGATGATGGCATTCCTTGAGAATGACGATGCTGCCGATAAAGAAAAACTTCTGATGATTTATAGATACGGCAGTGAGTGTTCCAAGATGATATTGATGATGTTGTCCTCTCACCCACTTGATGTTGTTGATGATGTTGTCCTCTCTTTCTCTCACGTTGCTGCTGAAGAATACCCTTCTTGTTAAGGGGGAGTGTTGAAATAATGTAATTGCAAAGTGTATTATTATTATTATTGATATATTATTCATAGGATCAATCCCCATTGTGGATTGATCATGTCGGTTATTGTAATAGGACCAAATCCCCTTTGCGGATTGGTCAAAAGACAATTGTAATAGGCAAAATAAGAAGTCGGCCCCAGTAGATATTAAAGAGGCCCAGAAATATAATAAAGGTGGGTTTACCCACCCAGTTTGAGAAGTCAGCCCTGCCAGTGAAGAGACACTTCACACATGCCAGACTTGTATAAATAAGGAGGCTAGCGCCTCACTTAAAAACACAACTCACTTGCTCATTTGAGAGATAAATTCAGATCTGCTGCTGGAGAAGGAGAGAGAGAGTGGCGCATATCTGGGAGAGGACTTTCTGTATTAGTTTAAGAGATCTCTTGGCATTGTATTGACTATCTATATTAAGGAAGTTTTGTTGGGTTTTCTTCCCCTAGAGGGTTTCCCAGGATAAATGTTGTGTCTCTTGTGATTGTGTATTTCTCAGTGATCTTGGATTATGCTATTGTTATCTAATGAAATGCAAACAACTATAATAATGGCTTAAACATTAACACATAATCTCTCAACAGTGAGTCACCCCCGAGTTGGGGCTATTACTCCACCCGGGAAAAAGATTCCTAGCCAATTATGGTCCATAGTCAGTACCATCAAAGTCTAGGCCAAGGTACCAAACCTTAGCAACATTCTAACCTATAGCCTCTCATTCCCCATCAGCCTGCACAACCAAAGGTAGTGTGCCCCCTTCTCCGCACCGAGTCCCTCGGGCTGCACCACTACCCTTCTAGGGCTCCAACATAGGCCGACCAGGAAGTCTCAGAGCACTATGGCTCTAGGAGTTCCAGTTGCCCTCAGAGGTCTCTAGATACCCTCCAGGCCTTACACCAGGGAACCTATCCTGACACTTCTACCTCCAGGGCTCCAACCTTCTCCGAGGCAACCCAAGGAAAAATGTACACACACTCGGGTCCACCTAGGATCCACAGGTAAACTCCGTAGTTTGGGTCACCATCTCCCCAGAGCAACTCCTGTTGTCAGCCTAGTAAGAATGGAATGAAGAATTAAACTAAATTCCCCCTTTAAATGCATGTGCCCTTTTTATATTTTATTATTATATAATATAATAATATAAAGACTTATATTATTATATAATATAATAATATAAAGACTTATATTATTATATAATATAATAATATAAAGGCTTAGGGAATTATTATACTATATTTGCTTAGCCTCCTTGGCTTAAGCTCCCTCTACCTAGCCCTTAGCCCCCTTTCCCACTCGTGGAGTCTTAGCTCCCCATACTCTTTTCGTCCCTTGGTCTGCAGCCATGGTGTTATTTTATAATTAGTGCATATGTACACTTATAATACAAGCTCTTTAGCTTTTGATAATATTTACAGGCATTTTGACCCAAACATACCAGTTCACCAGCCTAAGTATCACATATACAATATATTTACAATCTGGGGATCTAGCTAGGGTATTACATTCCCCTCCCCCTTATTTATGCACCTGTCCTCAGTGGTTCTATATACACTTGTACAATAAGAGTTCTTCAAAATTCTGCAAAAATTACTTTGATCTTCCTGTCCAATATGCACACCCGCTGGACCTGGAAGTTTTCTCTGAGCACCATTTTCTTGATAGTCACCGGCATAGTCATCATCATACCTATAAGTAAAACATAAGAATAAATGAATTAGCACGTGCAATCAACAAATTCATGTACATTCTGATAAGTATTCAACTGATAGCATAAAGTTGAAGATCTCCCTTTTTAATCAGCAGGTGAATCCTTTGAGTTCCACTAGCTGCCCGGTATAGCGATCGTTGTTTCAATGGTTGGCACCATAAAGAACAATTCTGGAACTTGGCTAATCAAATCTGCAATGACCAAATATTATGCACCCTTGCCATTTATTCACTTGCTATCAATGGAAAGAGTCTTCCTGGAAGTGTCTCAACAACTATCACGCAGTTGTTATCTTCCAGTGATTTGCTACAGATAACGCATGTGTTATGACAGCAGGTACATGCATTTCCATATTCACAACAAAGATCTTTTACCGCGTCACATATATGTAAGAAATATTCATCAAAATAGGGTACCTTGCTGCAACTTGAGGCTCTATACGTTGCTCAAACTTTGCCCACCAAAACTATTCAAGCAATCTGAAGGAATGGTGTATCTTTGCTGCTAGATACTTGGGATGTTAAAACAATACTGAATTATCCAATTTACCCTTGACATCTTGAAACCCCTGCAAACTCAGCTTCAAATAGTGGTATTATCTCCAAGGCACAGCTACAGGATTCATAACAGAGGCACACCCATCAACATAAAAGGCGTCCTAAAATTGACATTCACCCACCCAATCAAGTACACTGTTGGGTTTTCTGATTTCCAATCAAGGCTTCTACTATTCTGAGTAGAAATGAGTCAAGGAATCTGACTAGTATACAGGGTTTCAAGATAGTTTTATGGTATGTTGCAACTACACAAGTTGGTGTCCATTTCCTCACACCAGCCATGTAGATTGCAATCATTTTTCGCTGAGCTAACTTCAAACTTTTGGAGCTTGATTCAACAACTCGAAAGCACTTTTCCAAGATACAAATCATAAGAGGACTAAAATGTGGAGGTAAGAGATCACAGTCATACCTTGAGGCTCGCCTCCACATATCTGGCCATATCTATGGGTTCAGTCCATGCACTTCTCTTAAGAGGAAAAATACAAAACAACCTCACCACAAACTTTTGGGTCAAATATTAGATTCTCCTAAAGTGCCTCAAGCTCTGCTGTAATGTGCTTCATTTCACACTTTATGGAAGCCAATGCTGCCTCATATTCCCTTCAGAGTTTCTTTTAAAGAAGAATCGTTGTTTCTCTTTCCTCAAGTTCATTTGCAAAGTCTTCTCTCAATTTATCAACCAGGTTTTGCACTTCATAAGGTATACTCTTTGACCGTTGTTCATCCCCTAGACCAGATAGTATTTACATCATTTTGAAATCAGTCCCCTGAACATTGACAGATTCTGTGAGAATTTGTGTAGAATTTGGAGTTTCTCCTGCAATACCAATGCCACTAGAAATAGAATATATGGAAGCCTCCTTTGACCCTTGCATTTCAAATTCTGTAACAGTATTTTGACTAAAATAGCTTTCACCCAACTTGAAAACCCGTTTGCTCTTGGCCACCAATGGTTATGGGTAACTCAATCACAAAAGTCTCGGCTACATTTGTCCGAATTGTACTAGGTACTGGGCTTGAAGATGACTTCTTCTTCAAGTTCAAGGGGCATGGCTATCATATCTGTACTTGCGGCTGCTGTAAATAATTCTAATTGATCACTTTAGAACTGTAGCAGCAGTAGCAGATCATCCGTCGAATTTCTGTTTGCTCCTGCAATGCAAAGACATCTATAAGGATGAAGAGTTTTCTCATTTATTCAAACAGACCGCAACTTCATCAGCACCCAACCTCCAAGACCCACTTCTCCATCTGAAACTGGCGGACTCTGCTAATATAAGATTTGCATAGGTAGATTTTAGGAAATCGACCTCAAATTGAAAGCATAAGCAATACAATCATAGCATGGCAGTAAAAACCCCTTATTTTATTTTTAGCATATGCTCATCAAATTATAATGGTAATTGCAGTGATAAAATAAATAAGACTGATGTATGACGAATTATCAACCGGTCACGCATGATCCAAATTCAATGTCATTGGCAACTCCTGTTCTACATGTCCAGATTTTCTCTTATACATTTATGTCCTCACCCTACAGTAGATGATCATTGATCTAGAAGATTCCGGAATTGAAGTTTTCCCAATCTGGATAAAAGAAAGATTCATCACAGATAGATGGAAAATAGCCAGCGAGAATATGTAAATATCTGTCGGACACCTAAACTCATCAATAACCCAAAATCTCAATGAAGTATTTCAATTATTTGAAGCCTCCAAGTCTGTCTGCATGCCTATGATGTTAAGACTTGAAAGTCGTCTACTTTACCGCCTGTGCTATTCTGATCCCACTTTGGTTGGGTTTGCATCCCCATGGAGTATCTAATAGCCCATCACAGCGCTATGCCTCTCTACATGAAATCTACCAATATACCCATCTGGCACTAAGGATTTGGTATGGCATCCAGATTTCATACTGATCATGTACGCGGGTGCACCCTCAAGGAAATAATAATAGCAACCACCCACGTCAGAGAAGGCAACCCTTCATATCTGGATTTTAATCATTTAAAAAAAGCAAAGAATCATTTCTGTCCGATCGTGAAAATAAATCGCTCAGACCAAATAGTTGATTTAGGGCATCTTCATAAAGAATATCGCGTGTTCGAATCCACTGGAATGACGAAGCCCATACAAAAATATAAACGGTAGAACCGGGGTTTCAATTGCTGTGCAAGTTCTCCGACCGAAATTATACACAAGAAAACAACACAGAGCAGTCTGATTTCTAAAGCCACCACTGCAAAACGTGTACTCAATTGTTTCTCCATTTCTTTGCTTGCCCTAAAGACCTCGTTCTTTTAAACAATGGAGGAGGAGCATCCTATTGATTTTGATCAGTAAAATAACGTTAGACACTGCTGAGCATTTTACATGCCCTGTTTTTTATTTATTTATTTTGGGTTTCTGATCTACAGATTCTCCATCTGATCAAAGACTATTAAGGCCTCACTAGCAACAATCATGGCATTCCAGGCGGCCAATTTCATTCAGGAATTTTGTCAAATTCTTGGCAGGCATCCTTAATCCAAGCGCATTTTGCATACATGACTAAAAGAGTACTAGCAGTAAAAATATTAAACCCAAATCCAGACTTGATAGTGTGGGTATGTACTTGCCTCCCTTGTTTCAATGCAGCTAGACTGGTACATGGTTTAAGAAAAGTGGAGAACGTGAACTGGTTCGGCTTGATGCCATATCGTTGCATTTGGAAAAATGAGTGCAAGGCCTCTTCAGCGAATCCCATCCCATCCCATCCCATCTTAACGCAGTCTGCAATCCAAGAAGTCCATGTTACCACAGCTTGTTGTGGTTTTTTGTCAACCATTTCGCATGAATTCTCTGGATTCTCACGCTTAGTAGCCAGGCTTACATGGTTAATCATTCTAAAATCATATAAATTATATGTTTTCATGCCATTTTTCACCCACTGAAAATGAAAAGGGATGAGCTTTCGCTCCATAAGCGCTTTCATGTTAACCTTTGAACTGCCCATATGCATCATATTCTACAAAATGATATTCTGTTCCGGTACCTCATCAAACATCTAGCGTGCATCCTGAGACCTCCGCTCTAGCAACACCCGTGTTGTTGAGTCGCCAACCATACATAAGCAAGGGAAAAAAAAGCAGAGGTCGCAGTGACTCGGTCCACATCTATTGCTTTCGCAAACACCACGTAAAACAATTTATTACCTCATTTCCGAATCCATGATGTGTATGTGGCAATCCCAGAGACCATATCAGCTCAAGTATATTGTCAAACACTATGTTGGCATCCTTTGTATACCCCTATTTTGAAAGCATATTCACCAGAGCGCTGCTCACAAAACATCCATCTCGAACCCAACCCCTTACAATGAAAGCAAGTAGTTGTTCCACAAGACACTGCCTCGTCAACTCGCCCATTCTTCATATAACCAGAAGCCAAGGCATTCCAATCAATAACATCTTGTTCAAGCATTTTCTCAAACACTTTGCCTTGCCTACATCCTCTGCTTTCCCAATTTTCATTTCCGGAATTTTCCCAAACAGTTTGCAAACCTGCTAATAATCTCATCTCTATGCTCTGTCTCTAGCCCATATAGGTTCAGTGTTGAAAGTGTAAAATTTCAAACCCCACCCAGTTTCAAGTCTGGCTGATTTTTTAGCCAATGTTTAATGTCCAAACCTAGTTTTATGACAGCCAATTAAACTTGGCATAAAATAAATTTTCAGAACTGAAGATTCTGAACATCGTTTAACGCATAAATAAAAACATATCAACAACACATATAACTCAGAAAATTAACACAGTGATTTTTGGTCTAACAACGACTCTGGAAAAACCCACAAGGGGAAAACCAATGAGAGAGGGAATTTTTATTATTTCAGAGCTTCAGAGATTTTTTTTTACAATAGTCTAATCTTCAACAAAATTTACAAATTTGTCTCAGAAAATGTTTGTGCAAATCTCCTTCAGAAAATTCCAGAATGCAGCTCCTCGAAATTTGAACCAGAAATCCGTATTGTGTACGGCTGTCCCAACATTAAATGTTGTACGGACTGCTCCTTGAAAATTGTGCCAGAAATCTGTACCACTGTACGATTGCTACGACATTAAATGTTGTACAGAACTCCTCGAAAATCATGCCCCTTTTTCCTGTGTTTGTTGTACCTCTTCCTGTGCAATAAATGCACCTCAAAATTCATGCCACACACCTTGGAATGTGTGTTGTACCTTGCTGTACAGACTGCTCCTCTTTAGTTGTTGTATGGACTGTCAAATCCGTACCGTACGACCTCCACAAAGCTGTTGTACCTCTTCCTCGATTTCTGTGCCCCAAAACCATCAGTACAGATTTCCAAAATTTGTACAGTACGACCCTACAAAGTTGTTGTACCTTCCTCGATTTATGTGCTTGTTTGCTTCCTTGGGAAACGTGCCCTCACTCCTGCACCTTTCTCTTCTCACTCAAGCTTGACCTCCTTCTCTTGCTCTCTCAACAAAAGCTGAATCAACCCTAGAAAGGGTGCACCCTCCTAACCTAGTCAACCTCATGGTGGTAGGTGAAGAGTCTCTTAATCCATCGGTTGGGATTGGATTAGATGAGTGGATGCGATTGAGTGTCTATTCACTCACCCCCTCACTTAAGTCATAAAATCACCTTTTAATTTGTATCTCACAAATTAAATGACTAGGGTCCACATTAGTCACTTTCTCACCTCTTAAGCGCCTAAGTGATGAGAAACACTTGCCTAGGTACTTTTTAATTATTTTTAACACTCCCTCTTACCGAGGAAAGTGTTACTCACCACTCCCTCTTACCGAGGAAAGTGTTACTTACCACTCCAAGCTTGTCCCTAAAAAATGCAAACTTGCTTTTGCCCAATGCTTTGGTGAGTATGTCTGCAACCTGCTCATCTGTAGATATGTACTGTAGCTCCACTGCTCCTCTCTGAACATAGTCATGGATGAAGTGATAACGAATCTCGATATGCTTAGACCTGTCATGAAACACTGGATTCTCCGAGAGTTTAATGCAACTCTGATTATCACAGTAAATCAAGGTAGGCCTCAACTGCACACCAAACAATCCCACCAACAACTTGCGAAGCCAAAGGGCCTCACAACTGGCTTGACTGACAGCCATATACTCAGCCTCTGTAGAACTCAATGCCACGGACTTTTGCTTCCGACTGAACCAGGACACAACTGTTGAGTCCAATCCGAAACAACACCTTGAATTACTCTTTCGGTCACTGACACATCCTGCCCAATTTGAATCTGTATAGTCAACCAGACGAACTCCATCTCCTCTCTGATAGTCCAGACCATAATCTATCGTACCACAAAGATACATGAGCACATGTTTTGTTGCCACCCAGTGCACTCTCCTAGGCTCCACCATGAACTGACTGAGAGTGTTGACAACAAAAAAAATATCTGGCATGGTATTGACCAAATACATCAAAGACCCGATCAACTGACGATATAAAGTGGAATCCACCAACTGTGACTCAGAAGCATGAAGCTTCTTCTAGTTGGTAATCATGGGAGTGGTCACGGGCCTACAATCCTCCATTCGAAATCTCCTCAGAATATCACACACATACTTCCCCTGTCCCAGGAAGATGTGTCCAGGCTCCTGCCAAACCTCCAATCCCCAAAAATAGTGCATCAGTCCAATATCAGTCATCTCAAACTCTGAAGCAAGACTCTCCTTGCAGCTAGTGATGAGTCTCTCTGCCCATGTAATGAAAAGATCATCTACATATAGCAAGAGAATGAGAGGATCCTCTCCAACCACAATGAAGTATAGGTTGGGATCTGCCTCAATCTTCTCAAAGCCCAACTTCTGCAAGTAGGAATCAATCCTCGAATACCAAGCTCTAGGATCTTGTTTCATCCCATACAATGCCTTCTTCAGTCTACACACATGAGAATCTCTCCCATGCGCCTCAAAGTGCAAAGGTTGCTCAATATACACCTCCTCTTGTATAAGACCATTCAGAAATGCGGTCTTCACATCCATCTGGTGGATCTTCCAACCCATCTCTGCTGCAATGGAGATCACTGACTTGATTGAGGTATATCTAGCAACTGGTGCAAAGGTCTAATCATAATCAACTCCCTCAACCTGAGATAACCCCGGAGCCACAAAGCGAACTTTGTACTTCTCAATGTTGCCATCTGCAGCATGCTTGAGTTTATAAAGCCACCTGAAAGTCACCACTGACTTCCCCATAGGTCTAGGAACAACTTCCCAAACATCATTCTTCATGATGGAATTGTACTCTTCCATCGTGGCATCTCTCCAAACCTGTCTACCAGTAGCCTCCTCAAAAGTGGAAGGCTCAGACTCCCGAATACTGCTGACCATCGCAATGTAGCAGCAAAACCTCTCGGGAGGTTTACTCTCCCTCACTGCCTGCCTAGGATTCCCCACTGAACCCTGTGCCTCCCTCAAAGTATCATAAAGCCACTTGGGCTTCCTCCTCTCTGAAGTAGTGTCCCATGGAGGGGACTCTCCATGCTCAATCCCATCTCCTGAAGACTATGATCCTGAAGTAGGCTATGGAGTACCCGATCCTGAAACCTATGGACTAGTAATCTGCGATCCTGACATCTGTGGCCCTGTCACATGTGGACCAGTCGTCACCGAAACTGGTAGCCCCAAACTCCATGTCACTGTAGTCTGTTGCGGACTCACCTGAATCTGAGGTGATGACTGCTCACTCCTCTCTCTCCCCCGTGACTTCCTAAAGGCTCCGTCCTTCTCAAATCTCACATCCCTCCTCAAAATAGTCTTCCTTAAGGAAGGAATGTATATACAGAAAGCCTTTGAAGTCTCGTTATACCCAACAAAGATCTTCTTCTCAGAAGGGACATGTGAATATGTGATGCACCCAAAAATCCGAAAGTGCCCCACCTCAGGCTTCTTCCCAAAAAAAGCCTCCTCAAGAGTCATACTCCCCACTGTCCTGTGTGGACTCATGTTCTACAGATAAACTGCAGTGTAGCATGCCTCAACCCAAAGAAATAGTGGCAACCCTTGATCATGTAGCATGGCTCTTACAACCCCAACTATGGCCCTGTTCTTCCTCTCAACAACCCCATTCTGTTGTGGGTTGTAAGGAACAATAAATTCTCTCCTGGTGCCCTCTCCTGCACAAAAGTCCATGAACTCCTTGGAGGTATACTCACCCTGTAATGATCCCAA
>ML778142.1:527642-543519 GCA_009831015.1 Picea engelmannii | reverse complement strand
CCCTTGGATAAAGCACATATGTCTGTTTGATTCATCAGACTATGCGATGTAGTACGACCTTAGGAATCTTTGCTCGTTATATAGAGTTGTGTCCTCCACCGTTTGGTTACTCTTCCAAACATATGGAGAGTTTGCGTTGCCTCCTGCTTCGTAGACTTATGATTCACAGATATGTTGCTTGAGTTTTATCACTTGTCGTGCTATTATCCAAGGGAAGTTTGTCACTAAGATTGAGTTGGCCCCTCTGCAATATGTCTCTTGTCCGCATACCTGGCCATCCTAAACGTCCAATCAAGTCTTTGTTCGAAATCACTAAAGCCTTCAGTTCGATCATCAAGATTATCAAGTCCATAATCGACGAGCCATCGAAGACCTCTGGGTAGTGCAGTCGTACACTCATATTACACTCCTACCCGAGTTTTAGAAGATTTAGAAGTTGTTGCTCGAGCTTTGAAGTACAACCATCAGGCCGAATCAACTTCTGGGAGATGGATACTTTATATGTATATCTTTCTGATTTTGAGATGTAGCTCCACTATGTATTATTCATGGCTACTCTTCATAGTTGTTTGACATGGATCTACAGTGTATTTGATTGGTAGCCATGGTTCTATTTTATCCCGAGCATGGGTATGCCCGCCTCGGTGAGACATTTGATATCTTTTGTAGATGGCACCTCCTGATTCCTGATTCTCGGGCTCACTCATTCAACATATCAGTACAGATTGGTAAAGAATTGGTAATGTATTTTGGCCATCAGATGCTCTTCTGACCTCACACATTAGGGGGCATTTGTTATAACCCTAAATTGTACCACACATGCTTACCTGGCATCAGGCCAACTCATATCCCTTCCTTGCCAAAGCCATGCTGAATAAACTCTTGAAAATCCTCTTAAATCAAGTGACACACGCCCTAACTCACTACTGCATGCGTTGGAACGCTGGTAGGCCTACTACTGCACACTTTGGAATGCTGGCAGGCCTACTACAACCCGCGTTTACCTAACAAAGCACAAAAACATGAAAGTTGCCGATGGGACAAAAAGCTATGGGTCAGTTAACTGAAACTCCCAACCATGCATGGTCAAGAGTTCGTCCAAAACCCTAGCTCCTTCTAGCCTATAAAAGAAGGGGTAGGGGTACTATTTGGAGGAGGAAAAACATAGCAAAGAAACTCTGCCCAATTGCCGAATCCGTTTGTCCCAACCCTTTAGCCTTTCCTCAAGCTTAAGGATAATTCAAGCAAAGCAGTTGGAGGACAAAGAAGAGGAGGAGCCCAGGATCAGGATCAAGGAGCGGTGGCCGATCTCTATCATTATTGTAAGTTGATTCATCTTGATATTAATAAAAGAATACTTTTCCCGTCCCAATACATGAGTCATATATGATTTATTTGATTTATGCTTAATCTCTAACCCTCAAGTAGAAAAATAGCATGCATGCGTAGTGTTTTGTCTTGATTGTAGGATTATTTTTGAAGGAGTAGCGCAAGCAAGCGGACAAAGCGCAACGAAGGATCTACACCAAACATCAGTAAAAAGGTTAGTAGGTCCTTTCCATGCTTGTATGTGAAAAAGGGGTTTTAGTTTTGGGGTGATAGGTTAAAGGTCATTTCTTAAAGGTCAAAATCTGCATGCAAGTTCAGCCCTAGCTTGCTAGTCCGTAGGGTATTATTTCCCAACAACAGGTCTTGAGCTCAAGTCTCTCTTTTTGTTACTTTTTTTGAAAAAGTTCATGCTCAAATTGTAAAGTGTCTTTCACTTCAAGTAAAAAAGTGAATCACTATAAGTAGCTTTAATATTTTATTTTAGAGTTATTTATTTTGCATACAACTTTTCTTTTATAAAGTAACTTCATTGTAAAAGTGATCCCCACTTCTCTTTATAAATGTGGGCCACTTCATAACGCAACTTACACCACCACATGGTCCTTTGGTTATCATTTATGCATTTTTTAAAAAGGGAATAACTCTCACATCTGAAGTCCTTTTTCAGTGCCGTTTTTTTTCAAAACCGCCTAATTTTTCGAGATCTTTCCATCAAGATCATCAGTTTCAGTTTTAAAATCCATATTATCTACATATTAATATGGATTCTACAAGTAATTTCTTGCTTACCAACACCAACTACTTCCAATGGAAATCCCATATGGAGGATTTATTAAGAAGTAAAGGCTTGTACCAGATTACCTTGGGAAAGGAAACAACACCCATTGATGCTGATAAGAAAGTCAAATACGATAATAGGAATGACGAAGAACGTGGATTAATCAGAATGTCTATTTCTCCTAATTTAAGGTTCCACCTTCAATCAATTGATAAACCCAAATAATCTTGGGAAAAGATTGAATATGTGTTTGGTAAACACAATATTATTCGAGAACAACAGTTAGAAAATCAAGTATTGACTCTAAGTCCAAATGTTTTTTCTTGCATTGAAAACTATCTATCTAAGTTTAAAACACTCAGAACTTTATGTGAAGAATGTAAGATAAAGATAGAAGACCATTTCATCTATATTATTCTTTCTAATCTAGATAGTGCATATTCTGTGTTTGTATCTACCTTTTATGCCATGCAAGAGGCTCTAGGGACAAATTATAAAAAACCCAATCTTGAGAACTTTTGTGATGCTTTGATTAGAGAGAAAGATAAACTTGTACAACTTGGAGTGATCAACATTGCAGGTACCTCCAACAAAGCCTTAGTCGTCCATCAGAAAGATAAACCCAAGAATCCAAAGAAGCAACATCCTCGCCACAACAACAAATATAAGGGTCCCAAACCCACTCAGACAACTTCTGCTCCTAATGGTGACAAATGAGCAAAATATAAAAGTAAGAAGACTGACATACATTGCAACTTTTTTGATAAATATGGTCATGATGAGTCCAAATGTTTCAAGAAGATGGCAACTTTAGAAACAACGATGAATAAGCACAACATCAGTATTGATTATACTTCTTATTCTTCTTCTCATGGACATGCACTTTCTGCTTCTGATTTCTCCTTCAACACAACTTCTACTTCTTCTTCTGATGAGTGGCTTATTGATTCTGGAGCATCTTATCATATGGATAAGGATAGAGACATATTTTCTACTCTAAATGAATGTAACACCAAGAAAATATTTGTTGGTGATGATAGATATCTTAGTGTTGAAGGATCTAGAACTGTTCAAGTAGAAAATGATCATTTCAATGATGTATTATGTGTTCCAAGTATTTCTTGTAACATTTTATAGATATATCAAATCACTCATCCAGGTGAAGGTAAAATCGTAGAGTTTTCACCTCACTAAGTTGTAAACAAGGATCTAAAAGATCCTAAGAATGTTCTTGCAACTGGAATTGGTGATGATATTACCAGGTTGTACAAGTTTGACAACTTTGGGTCATCATCTTTTTCATCATTTTTTGTTGCTCATAGCGATGACTTGAGCAAACTTTGGCATGAGCGGTTTGGTCATCTAAACTATCGCTCATTGCAACAACTATGTAATCAACAGATGGTGATTGGTCTTCCTCTTGTTTCATGCAAAGATGGTATTTGTGCCGGTTATGTTCTTGGAAAATATCATCGTGACAGTTTTGACAAACATGCCTCTTGGCATGCCTCAGGCCCTTTGCAGCTTGTTCACAGTGATTTGTGTGGTCCACTTTCTTCTCCTTCTTTTTATGGGTGCAAGTATTTCTTAAATTTCATTGATGACTTTTCCAAACATACTTGGGTTTACTTCTTAAAACTTAAGAGTGAATTTTTTGACAAGTTTTTTGCCTACAAGGCCCTAGTAGAAAAGCAATCTGGACATCAAATTCAAAAGTTAAGAACAGGCGAATATGTGAACAATAATTTTACAAGTTACTGCACTACACTGGGCATCCAAATGAAACACACTGTTCCATATACACCACACCAAACTGGTATGCTGAGAGAAAGAATCACACATTAAAAGAAATGGCTAATTGTATGATCCAATCTAAGGGATTAAGTCTAAAGTATTGGGAGGAAGCAATCAACTCTGCAAATTACATAGTAAATCACACTCCCACACAGGCTCTTAAAAATATAACATCGGAAGAAGCTTGGACTAAAATTAAACTAGATGTAAGTCACTTCCATGTATTTGGCAGTATAGCATGGGCTCACATTCCTGATGAGAAAAGGAAAGCATTGCAGCCTAAAAGTGAGAAGTGTATATTTGTTGGTTATTCTGAAGATGTCAAAGGTTATAGACTTCTTCAACCACATTGTAATGAAATTATTATTAGAAGATATGTTAAATTTGATGAAAATCTCTTGGCCTGCGAGCCTAATTCGACGATTGTGCCTTCTTCGGCCTGCGATGCATCTTCGACGTTTGTGCCTTATTCTGTTCCTATTATAGTTTCTTCTTCATATGATGATAGTGAGGATGAAAATACACCTTCACCTACTCACCTTTCTCTAGATGAGTCCTTTGAACCTAAACCAACACCAACTCCACCACTTCCTAGATGGGTCCGTTCAAAATGAGAAGCAACTGGTGATCTTGTCAGTGATCCTTCAGATCAGTGTCAGACACGTTTACAGTTCCAATGAGCATCTTATATTTTGGCTCAAGTTTCAGAGACTCATGATCTAGAGACATTTGCAGAAGCTTTAGGTCATCCAGATTGGGATACAACAATGAATGAAGAGTATCATTCTTCAATGGCCAACGATACTTTGGATCTTGTACCTCTTCCAAAAGGAAGAAAACTTGTCAGATGTAAATGGGTCTATAGAACTAAGTATGCATCAGATAGAAGTGTTGAAAGACACAAAGATCTATTTGTTGCCAAAGGATTTTCCCAAGTTGAAGGAATTGACTATAATGAAAACTTTGCCCTTGTAGCCAAAATGAATTCCATCCGCCTTGTTCTTTCCATTGCTGCCTCACATAAATGGGAGGTCCATCAGATGGATGTTAAATCCACCTTCTTGCATGGAATTTTGCAAGAAGAAATCTACATGGAACAACCTCCTGGATATGTCCATAATGAATCTAGCCTTGTTTGTCACCTTAAGAAATCTCTTTATGGTCTTAACCAAGCTCCCTGAAATTGGTATGACAAAATGGACAACTTTCTTGTTGACACCAGATTCTCTAGATGCCATTCTGATCCTAATATCTATACCAAGAGAGTATGAAGCCATCTCATAATACTCATCCTTTATGTTGATGACCTTATCCTTATTGGTAGTGACTCAAAAATTTTAAACCATGTGAAAACTAGCCTTAAGAAGAAATTTGAAATGACAGACTTAGGTTTTTTGCACTATTTCCTTGGCCTCCAAGTTTTGAAAACCAATGAAGGAATTTTTCTTTCCCAGTCTAAGTATTCTTGTGACCTTATTCGTCACTTTCAAATGGATGATTGTAAACCAACCCCTTCTCCCTTCCAGTCTGGAGTCAAGATTACTGCCACTTGTACTTCTCCTAAAGTTGATGCCACCCTATACCGTCAGTTAGTTGGTAACCTCTTATACTTGACTCATACCCATCCTGATCTTTCCTTTGTTGTTGGTATTATTTCCAGGTATATGAAAACACCCCATGAAAGCCATTGGAAAGCAAATAAAAGGATGCTTCGCTATGTCCTTGGTACAATTCAATTTAGGATACATTATAGTTCAGGGGGGACTCCTTTATTGGTTAGTTTCATTGATTTAGATTGGGCCAACGACCCTGAGGATCGAAAGTCTACTACAGGTTATGTTTTCAGCCTTGGTTAAGGACCTATCACTTGGGCTTATAAGAAACAACAAGATATTTCACGTTCTTTAGCAGAAGCAGAGTACCGAGTAGCAGTAAATGTAAGTCCAGAAGCCTTGTGGCTTCGAGAGATCCTTTCAGAGTTTGAATTCCAACAACAACATCCAACCAACCTTTGGTGTGACAATCAAAGTGACATAAAGCTCGCCAAAGACCCAGTTCAAAATCAACACAAAAAATACATCGATATACACATGCACTTCATCATACATATCATTCATGATCGAGTTATTGAAGTGATATTTTACCCTACAGAAGATCAAGTTGCAGACATTTTCACAAAGTCTCTTACAGAAGCAAATTTTTCCAAACTTCAATCTATGTTAGGAGTTCAGGAAGTTGTGATTAAGGGGGGATAGGCTCTAATGCCTCCTTCCTTCTCCTATTGTGTCACTATTGTAAATCCTTCAATCATATCACAAGTTGTTCTTAAGGAGGGATGTTAGGATATTTAGACACTTAGGAGTTAGTTAATATCTACTTGGTCTAATGTGTCGTTAGGTAAAAGTGATCCAGATTTAGGAGCGAAACGAACTGATTAATAGACTGAATACAATAAACACATATATGGGAAGAATAACACAAATATCCAGTGAACAATATCTTCTACTAAATAATGAAATAGGTTGAAACTGTAAAACTACATAACTGAAACTTGCTCGAATGGTGGTTGCTATCTTTGAGAAGAGATGTGGCTGCTACTCACCTCCATCTGAGAAGAATGGATTACAATGAGGCTCCATAGGCCCTTTTCATATTACTCATGAATTCAAAAACCCTAGACATCCAAAAACCTAACCATAGAAGGTGAAAAACCAAAAGTCATGTGGGACCTATGGGTAAGTTGGTGTAATTTGGTACCTCAACTTCCTAGGGTCATAAATTTTGCATAATACCTCCTTTTTAGGCGTGTGATAGCCCATTGGAAAGGTCTTTCAGAGAGCTACACATTCCTCCATCAGACTCTGACTTCATTTACAGTCTAACTGTGGCGAGCCAAGAAATTTTTTTTTAGGGCCTCAAAACAACCCTGAAAGTACAACAAGATGTGCTGGCATGAAAACATACAAAATAAGCCAGATGGATTAGGTGAGAGGTGACCTGTATCCACCTAGAGAATGTGTGAGGCTTCATACAACCCCATAACTATAGAACTCACAATTAAAAAGCAGTACAAAAAGATGTGCTGAATACAAACGAACATGAGGAGCCAGTTGGAATAGGTGGGTGGCCACCAATATCCACCTGGATAAATCATCTCCCCTTAAGAATCATTGTTCTCCATTGCATTGAGTTACCCCATCAGGTGAGGAAAATTTTGCAGGATTTGGCCCCAGTTGAGCCACTTGCCTCAGTGTAGGAGTTACCTTACCTTAACAACCCGATAAAGCTGTATCTGCTGCTGGCGAGTGCCCTTGACTTGTGTGTGCACAATATGATCAGTGAATGATTGTTCCATGGATTCAGGGTTGAGATCTATGGGAATCAGTTGTTCGACGATCTTAGAGGTGTCCAATAATGGTGGAAAATATGGGCGAAGGAGGTCCACATTGAATACTAGATGCAGACCAAGGAAGGGTGGAGTGTTGAGCTCAAAAGCATTACTACCCACAACCTTGGTGATAGTGTAAGGCCCATAACAAAGTGGGAGAAGCTTCCAATGGGACTCGATGAGACGCTCCTTCTACAAATGTAACCAGGCTTTGTCGCCAACCTGAAACTAGTGTGGTACCCTGTGTCGATCATGGCATTGATTGTACTTGGCATTGGATTTATGCAAAATCTCCTGGACCTATTGGCGGATGTGTTGAATCTGCTCAATGAATCTGGTGACTTTGTCGATCGTAGACTGATAAGGGGAAGAGTCTGTCTATGTACTGGAAAGAGGAAGTGAAACATCAATGGGTCCCAAGGGTTGGAATCCCAAACACACCTGAAATGCACTATGGCTAGTGGAACTATGGAAAGCCTTGTTGTAGCTGTGTTGGACATATGGAAGACTCTCGTACATGTATGGGGATGCTTGGAATTGTACATGCGCAGGATGTGAACAATCATCCAATTGACGACCTCGGTTTGACCATCGGTTTGGGGGTGGAAAACAATGGATTTTGTGAGCTTGGTGTCCAACATAGACCAGAGACTCGACCAAAAGGTGCTAAGGAACCTACTGTCTTGGTTGGAGATGATGGTCTGTGGTATCCTAAAGTGGACCCAAAATAATTAGAATAAGAGCTTGAAATTCTCTTCCACTGTTACATTCTTCTTACAGGCTGTGAGGATGGCCATCTTCGAAAACCGATCAACGACCACAAACATGCAATCATTCCCGTGCTTGGTGGAAAAAAAACCAGGCATGTAATCCATTGAGATGGATTCCCATGGCTTCTCGGGGATAGGAAGAGGGGTGTATAAGACTTGCTTCTTGATGGCTGGCTTGGCAATGGTGTAGGTAGTGCAAGATATGATATACTTGCTGACGTCTTCTCGAATTTTCGGCCAATAAAAATGTTTCTGAAGAACGACCATAGTTTTCTCTACGCCAAAATGTCCTGCCACCTGACTGTAGTGGACTTCCTAAATCATCTTTTCATGCTCACTTGTAGGAACATAGAGATGGACTAAGTGGAATAAGAGTCCGTCCTGAATGTGAAAATCAGTGACAGTGGTTCCTGTACCCAAGACTTGATATGTGGTGGCGAAGTCTAGATTCTGCTCATAAAGTTGGGGCCACTCCGATGATTCATGTCCACAGGACTAGAGCACAGTGGTGAGGGCAGCTACAGGAGGCCGACTGAGGCAGTCAACAACACGATTGGAGATTCCTGTATTATACTTGATGTTGATATGGAGTTGCTGCAGGTAGGTAGACTAGTTCTGATGGCGGTTGTTCTGCAATTTCCCCTGTGTCTGTATTAATTGTAGAGGCTTGAGATCCATGTGTATGATCGTCTCTTTCCCCATGATGTAATGTTTCCATTGACGACAAGATTGTATAATGGAATACATTTCCTTATCATAGGTGGGGTATTTTCGGATAATATCAGAGAGTGTCTCACTATGTTATGCCACAGGATGCCCGTGCTGAGTGAGAACTATGCCCACAACATAGTTAGATGCATCAGTCTCAATATCGAATGGGTGTTTCAGATTGAGTAAGGAGAGTATTAGAGTTGAGAAAAAGCAATGTTTCAGATCATTGAATGCTCGTTGATTCTCCTTCCCCCATACGAAATTGTCCCTACCACTGCCCTTGGTCACCTGGCTAAGGGCCCATGCAATATGGGAGAATCCAAACACGAACTGTCGGTAGAAATTTGATAGACCCAAGAAGCTCTGAAGATCGATTAGTGTGGTCGGGCCTAGCTAGTAACGAATGACTTGGATATTCACTGGATCAACATGTACTCCATGCTCATCAACAATGTATCCCAGGTGTTGGATCTTGTTCATGCCAAAAGAGCATTTTTCTAAGTTGGCATAAAACTTGTGCTGTCGTAGAGTGCTCAAAACCTTCTAAATTACCGCATGTGCTCCTCCCACGTTCTGCTGAATACGAGGATGTCATCCAAATATACTACCACAAAGGAGTTGGTGAAGGGTCAAAATACATCATCCATCAACCTCATGAAAGTGGCTAGTGCATTTGTTAAGCCAAAGGGCATGACTAGCCATTCGTAGAGACCTTATTTAGGTTTGAAGGTTGTCTTCCAGACATCAATTAGTTCGATGGGAACCTGGTGGTAGCTAGACTTCAGGTCAATCTTGCTGAAGAAATTTCCCCCCTTGAGTTGGTCAAGAAGGCCATCAATGTTGGGAATGGGGTAGCAGTTCCTGACTATGATTTTGTTCAATGCTCTATAATCAATGCATAGTCGCCAAGTCCCGTCCTTTCTCTGCACCAGTACAATTGGGATTTCGCAAGGGGAGGAGATGGGTCTGATGTTCCCTTTTTGAAGAAGCTCTTGGATCTGACACCTGATTTCATCATTCTCCATTAGCGAGCACCGATGGACTGGCCCATTAGGTAGAGGTGCGCTGAGGGTCAGATCAATGGGATGCTTGACATGGCAGTGTGTTGGAACCCCTGTAGGTGAGGTGAATATGTCTCTGTATTCTTCCACGATCACGTCCACTTTCTTCTGCTGCAAAGAGAGGCGTTGTGTAGAGGCCACAGATGTGAAGATGATCTTCTTCTTACTGTGAGCATGGATCACAAAGAAGATGAAATTCCCAGTCTTTGAAATGACCTTACTGCATTTCTTAGCAGAGATTAAAGAAATAACAGTATGCGGTGCCACCTCTGGGATCCTGTACAATTGTCTACCCAAAGTAATAATAACACTCTGGGGTCTAGATTCATACACATCATGACACTTCCACAAATATGGTTGTCCTAAAATATCATCATGTTATCGCTCTGTAAATTCCTAGAGGTTGTCGCTAGGTAGAAGAAATTTACTAGAGGTAACTTTATCCAACCACTTCAAAACTGGGATCTAGCCCTTCCAGTTTCAGAGAGGGATTTCTCTGTAAAATTTAACTTTGTTTTAGATTTTATATGTTAGGCTAGTTAAATAAATGAGCCTATGTTGTTTGTTTTATATAAATGGTTGAAATATCGCTTACGCATCCATTGGGCTATGGGGTCTGTTTTATAAAGCTCGAGATCAACGTACATATTTTATAAGGTGTTTTCACAGGGCAAGATAATGCAACTATTAGATCCTTTAGAATTTAAATGATGGATAGCAGAAAAGATGAGATAATCAATTATGACCAAGAAGCATTTAAGAATTTCTTAATCATAACATCAATGGATAAACATTTATATCTTTAAAATACAGAAACAAAGTATACAAAGATAAGTTCTGCAACTTCAACTTCTTTTAAACAATCATATATAGAAAATATAAATGATTACAAAGATAGGAAAAACCATTCAACTAAGAGAAGAAAACATCACCAACAACTAACACGCAGGAATCCTATGAAATGTCCATTTATTACTAGTAGATCTCTGATAAAAATTACAGTGCTTACAGCTTTATTGGGCATAAAGATCAACCCTTAGTACTTCGAAGTTTGAAGTATTTATAACAAAAATTACAAATGACCCTATCATTAATGATTAGGATGTGGAAGATTCTAAATCTAACTAACTAGATATCAAGATAAAAAAATATAGGAACCGATGATGATTTGTTGTATCCTTCATGTTGATTTTGGGGAAGGCCGTTGGTGAATCATTCACATGATTTTGACTGCTTTGCATGCTAACTCAGATGGTACGCCTCATCTCTCATTTGATAAAATTGCACATATCATCCCATCTTTGCTGACTGGGAATGGTGACCTTGAGTAGTCTTCGATAGATTTCATCCATTTCTGTATATTTGGAAAAATTCGTCTTGGTGATGAAAATATATTTGATTTCGTGCTGGATACTGAGGTCCAACTACAGAGTTTCTAGAAATGCCTTGCTTGTTATGCTACCCTGAATTTATGAAAAATTGGAACTTTCCTTGGCCACCGTGGTAATCTTTTGTTTTTACTTAGAAAGGGTCATTAGCTTATCATTTATAACCAACAAACTAGGAAGACCTTTCTTCTGCAACACATCAATCTTGCTAAAGAATCTTTGAGCCCCGATATCCATGTTCTAGACTTTCTCCTCCAGCTGCAACATTAATCCCCTTTTGGTCAGAACTCTTTTGACCTTGAGGATAGTTTATGTTCTATCTTCAATCTTTAGGTCTTCCAACTCTTCCTTAGTTTTTGAATTCAAAAACTTAATGATTTCATTAGCTTCTGTGGGAATTTCCCCGAGCTCTTCGTTTATCTTGTCGATGGTCTGCCTGCTCCTCAGCACCAGTTCATGTTGTTCAAACATGATTTGCACCATGGGCCATATTTCGTTTATGGATTTGGAGATATGCATCCAAATGTTCTCCTTAGCTTCTGCTAGTGTTTTTCCCCCCACTGTTTTCTTTTTCAGCTGCTGTATTTCCTGCTTGAGCTTTTTTGATGTTTGCCTCTCAATGTTGTAGCTTTTCTGGTAGGAAGACTTGAGCTCTTGGAGATTCTCAATCTCTTTTTTCAGTCTATTTATTTTTGTTCCTTGTAGGGTCATCTCCTCCATTGATTTTGCTATCTCTACAGATTTTTCCAGAGCTGTCAGTGACGTGGCTGATGGAAGTTCCTCTGTGGTGGTTGCTGATGCTTTTGATGTGCTAACTTCTGTGAGGGGAACTACACTCAGTGGGATGACTAACGTGGGTGTTGCATGTTCCTTATCCTTTACTAACCTCTCCATCTTTTCTTCCATCTCTTTTATCTGTGCATTCTATTCCATGATCAAATTTAGCATCTCTTCCTTTTCACCTTCTGTCTCAACCATCTCTTTGGCCTGTGAGTCTTCTGTAGGTGGCAGTTTTAGTTGCTTCCTCAGAGATTCTATGTCAACATTCTTTTTCTTGAGCATCTTCTCAACTGCTTTCACATTTGAGGGGTCATACCTAATTTTGAGCATCAATTCTTCTAAATACTTAATCCTGTTATCCTTAGCAAAAGATGATATTTTCTCTAGCTTTAATTGAGTTTGAACATTGTTCATAGAAATTTGTAATTTTGCAGTAGTAGTGGAAGCATTTTCCAATTTTGAGAAAACCATTTCTCCAATCTTCCTGTGTAAATCCATCTGACCAGCTAGATGTATATATTTGGTGTTAAACTCAAATTTTTCCCTCTTGTAATCAGTGATTTCCTTTGGATGGGGCACTTGTGCCTGAAAAAATGCCATGTGCATTCTCCCTTTCTCTGTATCAAAAGATGATAACAATCTGTGCTGTGTTGTGGATGTTTGCTTCTAGAACTAAGCATAGGTGTTGCTGGTTAGCATCTCATTTTTCTTCTTAATCAAATCATACTTTTAAAAAATGATCAGTTTTGCAGATCTCGGTGGAGGTTGGGTAATCACAGTGGTAATAGTCTGCTTCTTTGAGGAAGAAGTAGACATCATCTGATGACTTATTGAGAAAGGTGATGAATTCTCCCCCTTGGCTACTGTGGTAGACTGGGTCTCTTCCTCTTCAGACCTGTCAGTAGTGTGAGCGGTCTTAGAACTTTTCTTGTACACCTGGAAATCCTCTGCTAACACTTCAGTGACTAAAGTCGAGACATCCTTTTTGGGTCTTTTCTCCTTGGGTATCTGCGGTGTAGTTGTTTGTGAAATAATGACTGAAGGATATCATTGTTCTACTTCTTCTAGAGTGTTCACCCCCCACTCTGTTTGATTCATAAAAATCTCGATCTCTGGTTTGGGATCATGAACATAAGGGGAACTTTTATTCTTCGACCTCATCTCTGCAATGATCCCACACAGATCATAATGCCACAGGAATCTTGTGCCGAACTTCATTTCCTTTAATAGTTTGTCTACCTCTTCCCCGACAGCTTGACTGTTGTAGATAAAGGATCCTATATGCCCCTTAATTCTCAAATATTGTTTCTTCTTCAAAGACACAAAATGTATGTCGTCTGAATTGATCATTTGCCTGATGTATTCAAAGGCAAATATCCTAACTAGAATGTATCTGGGAAGATTATAAGGGGCCAACTCACATCCATAAATTCTAATTTCCATGTGATTCTGATACAAATACCAGTCTCCATTCTTGGCGAGGTCTGAGAGGTGTAACATTCTTTGGATCTCCTCATTTATCCTCGGATCTGACCTACCACTGAGCATGCTTACCACTGGGTGATAAAATTGCTCAATAAATTGCTTGAAATTAAATTATGTGGAGTTTCTTCTGAGTAGCGAAGTCTAAGAGGTGGCAAGCTGTGGTTTTCCGTCTTGGTCCATTTTATGCATGGTGAATGAGAACTTATCTTCTTGATAGAACATGAACATGTAAGCTAGTATTGGAGAATACTGGTACATGCCCTCTGTGGGAAATTTGAAAAGCTGCTAATGCATGTTCTCGGCTAGAAAACCACTGTAGTCGAAATGGGTGGTGGATGTTTCTTCAGTAGCGAAAATGGATACGTAACCCAAAATGGGCTCATCCACCCATTTGTTTGAGAAGTAACTGAGAAGACAACATACTGATAAAATGATTTGGTTTCCCTTTTCTGAAAACATGGAGGAATGGGAAGGGGGATTTTTCTTGGGGAATTGAGCATCCTGTGGGAGGAAAAACTCAAAAATATGTGCTCTCTAGGGAAAAGACAGATTCTAGTACTTTTCAGTTAGAACTTCAAGGGTGAAATGAGAGGTGGATTCGGCTCTGGATTGTTGGATTACTGAGAGGGGGGGGTGAATCAGTAATAGAGCAATTTAATCCATTTTAACCATATAATCCAAGTGTTATATCAATGAAGCATTATCATCCAATAACTGCAGAGTAAATAAGAAATGAACAAATGAACAAACATACACATACAAATTACACCGGCGTTTTACGTGGAAACCCAAATCGGGAGAAAACCACATAATGCTTTTTCTTATATGTCTTGAAGAATTACATTCATTGGAAGCACCAACTTCCTTTGTTTTCCAGTTGCAACTGGAAGGAGGCTCCAACCCCCTAGTTTCTCAGGCTACAACCTGAGGGAAGCTCCAACTCCCCAATTCTCTGGCTACAACCAGAAGGAGGCTACAACCCCCTTTGTTCTCCAGCTACAACTGGAAGGTGGCTACAACCACCTGTCCTTGCCCCGTCCTACCACCCTGAAGTAGAAGTAGAATGATGGAACCACTGTCAACCTGTCACTGTGAGATATAATGATGTAAACCTGTACCAATAAATATGAACCATGCATCAACCATGCATCAACCTGTACCTCAACTTGTAATCAACCTGTACCATAAACAAGTGCATCAACCATGCACCAACCTGTACCAAATAACCTGTAATCAACCTGTACCATAAAAAAGTGCATCCAACCATGTACTAAGTATGTACTAGTCATTTTTCAACTACTCATCAACTATGACTCATCAATATGTACCAACATCATCAACTATACACCTCATGTATGTGCCAACTCATCAACTACTTGTTTCAACCATGTACTCAACATGTACCTCAACCAAAAGCCCTCATCAATTTCATTATCCAAATATGATTTGTAGCTCATTAATAGACCTGCTGTATATGATCACATTCCTTCAAACCTTCCTTAACTTCAACAACAAGAGACTAACATTTTCATCAAACTTTTATTTAGTCTCACATGCCTAGTTTTGGATTAGTCAACAACCCTAACTTGAAGTAATCATAAATTTGTACCTGTAATGTATAAAGATATGAAACTGATACACAATTTTCTTCAGTGTGTTTTATGAAATTCCTCCAGGTTTCACTACTTGGCACCTATTAGAAAAGGAGTTATAGCAAAAATGACATACCTTGCTGAATTCTGGATTATTCTAGAGGGCGACCTTGTAGAGCATGACCCACACATAATATTTGTTGAATTTATCTGCAAGTGTTAAAAAACATACTAAATACTATACCCTAATCAACACATTTGGTTTCACTGAATTTGGATCTGTTATGAAGAAGTTATGACGTTTTTACCCGAAACACCTATTTTTCACTAGTTTCAGAACTAGCCACAAACCCTATTTTCCATGGAGTGTAACTCCAAAAATACAATGAAACAAAAGATGAATTTTTTACCACAGATAATTGGATATGTTTTCTCAATGGTATAGTAATTTCATGGTCTAAGTCATTATATAAAAACATTTATAGAGAAAATGGTGAGATGACCTGTAAATAACATACCTTAGAAAACACCATCAAAATAATTTATCCTTCCTTGCATTTCATCCTTCTTTTCTTCACCTTCCCTCATAATTTCAGATTAGATATCATTTGTTACCTTAGACACCAATATATATTCAATATCCTCAAGTGTGTTTAAAATGAGAGAGCCTTGCCTCTTATTTATACTCTCCAAGTAGCTTCCTTAAAAACATCTTCTAGGTCACTTGGCCCCACTTTCCTTATTTTAGGGTTAACCCACTTCTAATTTCTCCATTAAATTTATTATTGAAATAATTTATTT
>ML778142.1:501398-518328 GCA_009831015.1 Picea engelmannii | reverse complement strand
TTCTATTTGAACCTTCAATTTTGTGATCATTTGTTCTAGTTCTCGAGGGTCCTTTTTCTTGTCTAGTTATGCTTGTAGTTTCTTGTTTTTCTTCTTTTCTCTTCTGATAACTTCTATGGAACACATTAATTCTTCTCGATAGTCAACTTCTGCCTCTTCAATTTCTTCTTCGACTTCTTCACATTCTTCTTCGGCTTCTTCATATTCTTCTTCAGAGTCTTCTTTGTCAGAGTCTTTTACTGTCATGAATAGAACTCTTCCTGTCTCATTTTCACTGACTTCATCTTCATTTGATGATGATATGTCTTCTTTGGTGTATAAGATTTTCTTGAAAACTTTCTTTGTAGTTCTTTTTCCTTTATATGTGTGTTTTCCTTTTGATTAACCTTCATCATTTCTCTTTTTCTTATGAGGACATTTGTTAGCAAAATGACCAATACCATCACAATTAAAACAAATTAAAGGGATCTTACCTCTATACCTACCATTGGTTCCCTTGTTCAGTCTTTTGATGAAGTTGGCCACTTCTTCATCATCTTTCGAGGCGTCATTGCTGCTGCTATATTCTTCTTGTTCCTTTTTCTTTTGCTTTGATCTTTTAGATGCCTTGAAGGCTGCTTCTTTTACATCTAGATTTTCCTGCTCAATTCTCATTTCATATGCTGTGAATATTCCATGCAGTTCGTCCATGCTTATTGAGTCCAGATCCGATCTTTCTTCTAGTGCTGATATCTTAGGGTTGAATCTCATAGGAAGAGATCGTAGTATCTTTTGAACAATTACAGATTCTTCAATTTCTTCTCCCAATAATATGATTGCATTCACTGTTTCATTGAATCGTAAGAAGTAGGCTGTGATATCTTCATCTTCCTTCATTTTTAGTTGTTCGAACTGACCTCTGTAAGTCTAAAGCTTCACTGCTTTGAATTTTGTATCTCCTTCATAAATATTTTGAAGCTTGTCCCAAATCTCTTTAGTGGATTTACAGTGTACAACTTTGGTGAATACCGAATCATTGAGACCATTCAAAAGTGCATTTGTGGCTTTGGAATTATTCTCACCGAATTTTACTACTTTGTCATTTGTTGGTGGAACTGTTGGTGTTGTGTATCCATCTACAATTGATTGCTAAACTTGAAATCCCTGTGCATGTATATATGTCCTCATCCTTATGCTCCAAAAATCATACTTTTGTCCATCAAACTATGGTATTCCATTTTTATATGAGTTGGTACTCTCCATGATCTACCTTTCAGTGGTTAAACTTATTTTTGAAGGAACCTGCTCTGATACCAATTGCTGGATTACTGAGAGGGCGGGGGGTGGGTGAATCAGTAATAGAGCAATTTAATCTTTTTTAACCATATAATCCAAGTTTTATAACAATGAAGCATTATCATCCAATAAACGCAGATTAAATAAGCAATCAACAAATGAACAAACATACACATACATAGTACACCAATGTTTTACGTGGAAACCCAAATCGAGAGAAAACCACATAATTATTTTTCTTATATGTCTTGAAGAATTACATTCATTGGAAGCACCAACTTCCTTTGTTTTTCAGCTACAACTGGAAGGAGGCTCCAACCTGTTAGTTTCTCAGGATACAACCTGAGGGAAGCTCCAACTCCCCAATTCTCTGGCTACAACCGAAAGGAGGCTACAATCCCCTATGTTCTCCGGCTACAACCAAAAGGTGGCTACAACCACCTATCCTTGCCCCGTCCTGCCACCCTAAAGTAGAAGTAGAATGATGGAACCACTGTCAACCTATCACTATGAGATATACTGCTGTAAACCTGTACCAATAAACTAAACCATGCATCAACCCATACCTCAATTTGTAATCAACCTGTACCATAAACAAGTGCATCAACCATGCACCAACCTGTACCAAATAACCTGTAATCAACCTATACCATAAACAAGTGCATACAACCATGTACCAAGTATGTACCAATAATGTGTCAAATACTCATAAACTATGACTCATCAATATGTACCAACATCATCAACTATACACCTCATGTATGTGCCAACTCATCAACTACTTGTCTCAACCATGTACTCAACATGTACCTCAACCAAAATCCCTCATCAATTTCATCATAAAAATCTGATTTGTAGCTCTATAATAGACTTGGTGTATATGATCACATTCCTGCAAACCTTCCTTAAATTCAACAACAAGAGACTAGCATTTTCATCAAACTTTTCTTTAGTCTCACATGCCTAGTTTTGGATTAGTCAACAATCCTAACTTGAAGTAATCATAACATTTTACCTATAATGTATAAATATATGAAATTGATACAAAATGTTTGTCAGTGTTTTTTATGCAATTCCTCCAGGTTTCACTACTTGGAACCTCTCAGAAAACGAGTTATAGCAAAAATGGCATACCTTGTTGAATTCTGGCTTATTCTAGAGGACGACCTTGTAGAGCATGCCCCGCACAGAATGTTTGTTGAATTGATATGAAAATGTTAAAAATAATACTACAGAATATACCCTAACTAAAACATTTGGTTTCACTGAATTTGGATCTTTTGGGAAGAAGTTATGACGTTTTTACCCGAAACACCAGTTTTTGACTAGTTTCAGGACTAACCACAAACCCTATTTTCCACGGAGTGTAACTCCAAAAATAAAATGAACCACAAGCTTAATTTTTTACCACAGATACTTGGATATGTTTTCTCAATGGAATAGAAATTTCATGGTTTGACTAATTATAGAAATTTTTTTATAGCGAAAATGGTGGGATGACCTGTACATAACATACCTTAGAAAGCACCATCAAAATAATTTATCCTTCCTTTCATTTCGGCCTTCTTTTCATCACCTTCCCTCAGAATTTCGGCTTAGATATCCTTGGTTACCTTAGACACCTATAGATATTCAATATACTCAAGTGTGTTTAAAATGAGAGAGCCTTGCCTCTTATTTATACTCTCCAAGTAGCTTCCTTAAAAACATCTTCTAGGTCACTTGGCCCCACTTTCCTTATTTTAGGGTTAACCCACTTCTGATTTCTCCATTAAATTTATTATTGAAATAATTTATTTTGTATTCACTTTGAATTATAATACACTCATTACTTCACTTTATTATTTACCTTTTAAAATCTCTTAAACCACTTTGACTACTTTGACCTTTTAGGGCTTCTAGATGACATATGAGGGTCCTCCAACTTCGTAAGGCCATAACTCAAACCATGAGGAGTTATGTGATGTTCCACATACCACCAGAAATGGAATGACATGTAATATCCATATAGAATAGTATTATCTGAAAATATATCATAACTCATACCATTATCCATCAAACAAACTTGGGTCCATTACCCAAACCCGGGGTCTCCAACTTCTCATGTCCATAACTCTCTAATCATGAGGAGTTATGTGACGTTCCACATACCATCAGAAATGGAATGACAAGAACTATCCATCTAGGATAGTTTACTAAAAAATTCATTGTCCTTCATCTCATTATTCCACAATCAAGCATGGGTTCTCTTACTTCGCAAAGCGTCTTCCCGTGAGGGCTTTCACCATAATGGGACCACTTTGGAGTTCATCCATCTTTACTTCTTATCAACCATGACAAGACAATAACGAGTCATCTTTACATCAAACAATATTGGGTCCATTACCCAAACCTTTGTGCTGCGGGGCTTTCTTCAAGGGTTGACATCAATGACAACCAACCTTAATCAACATATATTTGCATCATTTGATCAATGGAATTGGGCGTGATAGTGAAAAGAGTTTCTCCGGATGATGAAATGATGGCTCTCTGATAGGGAAGGTAATGCGCCTGACACTTGAGGGTGAACTTGGGGAAAAAGATACAGGGGGAGATTGGACTCCCAGAGCCTAATCTCATCACTTTGATCCAGGAAAGTGTCCCTAAACCATGAATGCAATTTGGCAAGATCGAATTCACACCTGGTATGTGAGACCAGGTAGTCTTTACCGACTAGTGGGATTCGATCAAGATTAATAGGAGGCGGGAGGAATGGATTTTCCTCGACCTCTGATTTTTTAGATTTTGGCACCATCACTTCAAAAGGTACCTGTAATTGAAACAAAAAACGTTAGCGGGTAATGGCTATGGCTGGATCGTTGACTGAAACAGTGAGGTAAAATGAGTTTCTGGTGCGTGGAGAGTATGAGCAGTGTGAAAATGGCAGAGACTTGGTTAAATTTGGGCAAATGGGTATCCGTTGGGCACGAGGGACAGGTCAACAAACTAACAGATATGTTAGCTTGTATTAAATGGCCAATGGGTCACTTGAGGTATGAATTGGCAGGTAAAGGATGGGTGATGGGTGTGCTAGGATGACGTGGAGGGTGATGACTGAAAGATAGGTGAAATGGATGTGACCTGTGACAGGTGAATGGAGGGGGGTACATTGGCATAGTAATGAGACGAGACTTATAAGAGGAGATAGTGGGACGTGACCTCATGAGGTGGCGATGGTATAGGAATGTCGGTATGGGAAGTATGTTAGAAGGGGGGGGGTAAGGTAGTAAATGGTTTGTATCGGAGGGGGTCTAAGATAATGGATTGGCAACACGTTAGGATGGGGCCCATTGGGAAAACCACCCATATCAGACCCCCCCCCCCCCACTGTTAAAAGTAGAACTGCCAGGGGGGTACAAAATATCTTGTCGACCATATATCTAAGTGCCACTAGATCAATTGTATATCTATGCATGCTCTTTAATCTCCATATTGGACCCCCCCACCGTTAAAAGTAGAATGGTCAAGGGGGTCCAGAATTTGTTGTCAACCATAGATCTTAGTGCCAATGGATCCACCGTAGATATGTGCGCACTCTTTAATCTTTGGGCACGAATCAAAATGCACATCGGAAACTTAGGATAGTGCTTGTTTGTGGGTTTTTCACCGCTTTCCTTGCATTTTGTTACCATGGGGTTAGGAAACACACTTCAAACATCCAAATCATGAATTTTCATCGATCATCATGCATGTTTTATTGAAGAAAAACTGGCTAGCCTATGTTCTATCCTAAATACCTACACATTTAGCCCAGATTAAACTGTTGGACTAATAAATTACTCTATCTTGGGGCTATTTGATCAAGTTTAAACAATTTGATCAAATTTATTCGCTAACTAACCTATCTACTTGGCTAAGATTAAAAAATTTAGCCAAGTCTTATTCACTAAACCTATCAACCTAAATTCAAAGAGACTTAACCATGATTAAATTGTATGGATGAGTCATCATTATTTCATGGGGCTTTTATCCATTTTCTTTTATGCCCTCTTTTATTATTTTTCTTTTCTTTTTCTTTCTTTTCTTTTCTTTCTTTTTCTTTTCTTTTTTTCTTTTCTTTCTTTTTCTTTTCTTTTTGAAAATAATTTGCAAAAAATAAAATATTATTTCCAACCAAACTACATCAAGAGTAAAATCTCCAGTCATGAGTTGATCCTATGAAATATAGGTTTATAACAATGGCTCCACCTGGGGATGGTGCTCTCCTTGCGAGGTGCCAAAAACCTGTCTCTTGATGTCTGTAAAAAATTCTCTCCATTGCTGACTCAACTGTTTGATTTGTTTTTTATTTTGAGAATTTTTGGTGGCACTGGTCAGTGGCTTAGGGCATTCTCTGCGGGCTTCAACCATCTGATTAATATCACCTAGACACAACCTAAATGAAAAACAAAAAAAGGGTATGTACAGTGGAAAACGATTTGTGATATCTTTATTGGGGTGGAAAATAATGCTTCAGCATCCTGTCATTCACAGGTCCACTTGACAGGTCTATTCCATCACTATGTTTGAGCAAAAATGCATTATTTCCTATGAATGTCTGAATGGTGTAAGGTACTTTCCATAGGCTATCAATTTTTCCTTGCTTACCCTTATCCTCATTTCTAGAATCCCATTTCAGAACCAAGTCGCCTAACTCAAAATCATCTTCTTTAGTCCTTCTGTCAAAAATATTTTTGATGTTCTCTTGGATGACCTGAGTCTTGTTGTATACCTCTTCTTTGGACTGCATTAAATGAATCATTTGATTTATTCTCCGTTGAATGTCATTTGGCTCTACTTGCGCTTCTTGCAATATTTTCATGATAGGGACTCCTAAGGAAAGGGGAAAAACTGTTTCAGTTCCATATGCCAATTGGTATGGAGACATGCCAATTGATCTTTTGGTGCTTATTCTGTCAGCCCAGAGCTCGAAAACCAACTTATTATGCCATGATTTCTTATTTTCTTGCAGTGTTTTCCTGAGAATGTTCACCAGAATTTTGTTTGAGGACTCAGCTAGCCCATTTCCTTAAGGATAATAAGCTGTTGAGTGTCCCAGAGTAAGGCGATATTGAATGCAAAAATCTATGAGCTATAATTTTTCTGGGGCATCCAAAATGAGAAAAGATATTAGTTTCTAAAAACTTGATGATAACAAAGTTGGTAGCTTGCCTGCATGGTACAACCTCGATCCACTTGGTGAAGTAGTCTATGGCCGTGAGGATCCACTTGTGTTGGCCTGAGGAGGATGGATGTATTTCTCCAATGAAGCCTAAACCTCCTTCCTCTGCTTCCTCGTTTACCTCCATTTGTGAAAGGAGGAAGAGCTCGTGCTCTTCCTGAGTAAGAAAAATGGATTCATCATCATGAACACCCATGAGGTTTATATGAGTATCATCCAATTCTTCGATTATCTCCTCACCTTCATCATCATAATTTTCCTGGAGGGGTGGTCTAATCTGTTGATCAGGCCCCATCTGTTCTCTTTGATCCCTTATATCTCTCTTCTTGATCTAGGGAGGATTTCTTTTGAAGTTCAGATTTCGAATCTCAGGAGCGGCTTGGTTTTCTCTGGGTAGATTTCTATCAGTTATAGTAAGCCTCTCCATCATTCTCTCCATAGATCTGGATAGAGAATCTAGTTTTGCATCTGAAGAGGAAGTGGAAGTCTCTTCCTTAATCGTGACCCTCCTTTCTATTCTTTGCCTGGCTCTTCTGGCTAAAAGATTTTCTTCCACACTCACAACACTTTTCTGCATGTCTTCCAGAGTAGCAGAGTTTCTTCCCCTTAGCTGATACGACATGTCAGTTTCGAATCCATTGATGAATTTTATTAATGCCAAACCTTGAGGTGGTTTGATATTAGCTGGAATTGCCTTGTATAGATTATTGAAACGAGTGCAGTAATCCTGCACTGTCTCTCCTTGGTTCCTTTTGATATTCTCATATTCTGACAAGATCTAGAGATGATTTTTCTTTACCTCCCACCTATCAAGGAAACTTCGATGAAAAGAAGAAATGTCAGTTATGGAAGAAACACGTAAGGTTTTGAACCACTTTTTGACTTCTCCAGTCAGACTCTGTGAAAATAGTCTCATCTGCACATCAACTTCATCTACTTCCTGCAAATCAAATTAATCGTTCATTTTGTCAACATGTTGCTATGCATTCAAAGGAATAGTACTATCAAACTGAGGGATTCTGGTTTGATAATCCTGAGGCATGGCATGTAAAGGAGCAAACGACACCAATGGAGCATATCTTGCTTCCATGATTGGTGGAGGAGGCTGAACAACAACTTGTGTGATTGGAGGAGAGGTGACAAAAGCTGTGGAAGATGAAAGGTGCTGGAAATGTTTAACAGGTTGTCATTGATGGAAAGTACAACAATGAAGATGGCATGAATACAGGAAGAATGTAATAGACAGGCACCATAAGTATTTTAGGAAGAAGCTGCAGAGCAACCTTGATAAGATCATAAGAGATAGTGCAGAGGATGTTTGGTATGTTTTACAGGCAGCGTATGCTTGTCATTGATGGCAAGTACAACAGTGATGATGGCTTGAGTACAACAACGATGATCAGCAACGCAATGATATTCAGGAAGACCAACAAATCTGAATTTAGCCAAGAAGAGCGCGCTGAAGAGGAGGATAGATATCAGACGTCAGATCTGAGCACAGGGTTCGACCACCATTGGATCGAGGAGAACCTGCACGATCCTTAAAGAACAAGGAGAAGTAGGCGTAATCGCGATATGCGAAATCATGACTTAGTCTGAGCCATCAGATCGAGGTTGAATCTGGACCGTTGATCCCAGTCCATGTCGAAGTTTCGAGGATCACGAATTAAACATGTCAAAGATTATTAACATTAGGAATCTCAAAATCCCGATATGCGATATTACGATTTAATTGCAACCGTCAGATCAAGATAAGAACTGGACCGTTTATCCAACTCACGTCAGCAAACCACGTCATCTAGGAACACGTGGCATAACTAGGTAATGACAAGTGTCAGACTGATTCAACACTTCAGGCACATGTAAGTCACGAATCAGAGTGACATGTGGCAGTATTCAACACGTGTCAATCCACGTGTGATGTCAGCAGATGTACACCACTTCGGAGTTTCGAGGATCGCATGTTGGAGATGTCAAAGAAACAATGCAACAGGAATACCGATATCGCAATATGAGAAATCGTGATGTAATCTGAACCGTCAGATCAAGCTCAGATCTGGACCGTTGATTTAACTCCATGTCGGATTTTCGGGGATCGAGGGTTAGAGATGTCAAAGGTTATTAACATCAAGTATGCCGATTTCACGATATGCGAAATTACGATTCAATTGCAGCCGTAGAATCAAGCTCAGATCTGGATCATTGATCTAACTCCATATCGGAGTTTCGGGGATCGCAACATGGAGAGGTAAGTAAACAATGCAACAAGAATGCCGATTTCACGATATGCAAAATTGTGATCCAATCGCAGCCATTGAATAAGGCTCTCATCAGGACCGTTGATCTCACGCCATTTCGGGATATCGGGGATCACGACTTGGAGAGTCGAGATGTCTCATTTCCAGACTCACAAAATGAGAAATCGCGAAAGCGCCTCATGAATAAGGCTATGGTCACAGCCCATGGTCACGAGAAGGCAAGGAGTTAGTCCAGATAAGCTCCATTTTGGGGTTTCGAAGATCGCGACTTGGAAAGTCGAGATGGCGCATCTCCAAATTCACGAAACACGAATTCACGAAAAGTTCTTTTTGCATAGGTGCTTGGTTATGACCATAGTCATATAGAGGAAGGAGCTAGTGCATAAAAGTTCTGTATTGGAATTTCGTAGATCGGGATTTGTAAGTGACAAGAACATTGAACATCAGGAGTGTCGAAATCGCGATATGCGAAATCGCAGAATGATCTGATTAGATCAAGTGTTGATCGGAGGGTTACTGTTCTCTCTTAGAGTTAACTCCCCAGTTACGAATCTGTTAGAAAAACGGACTCATGATTGCAAATCAATTAGCGGTTCAGTTGGTGTTTCAGTTACTCGGACAATTGTCTTTCTTTTGCCTAAGGAAATGGGAAGTGGAACTGCCATGGGGGTGTGTATAAAAGATAATGAGATAGACTGTGTATGGCTGGCTATTCTGGAGGAAAAAGAGCTCGTAAATGAAACATAAAGGATGAGCTCGACTGTTACAGAGAAGACGAAGAGTCTCAACTTCCAGAGAGGCTGAGGAATCTCAACATAACACCCAGTGATGCTGAACGCGTGGGAAAACCGCCAGAGAAGCTCAAGAGTTACCATGATGATCAGGTAGAGCACTCGATAGGGGGAGGATATCGACACGGTGTGAGCATGCAGAGGGATAGCGCACATTTCATGCACAAGGTGCATAGAAGCTATAAGTACACGGTACAAAGAAGAGATGGGGCTGTTGTTGCTATTGGAGTTTCTGTGGTTGTTGTTATTGAAGGTGATTCATGTGTGAAGAAGGAGGAGAATGCAGCAGCTGAATTGAACAGAAGAGGAGCTGTGCAGTGAATGGACATGGCGTAGAGAGCACAAAAAGTAGAAGAATAGACGGCTCAAGTCATATGTGCAGAAAGGCAATGAGGTAGACAGAGCAACGAAATGCAGCAAAACAGTGATGAGTCTGGTAAGCCATTGTTGAACATTATATCACTGTAATGAGTTTTAGTAGCAAAGATTCATATTGCAGGGAGGTTGGGAGGTGCTCGGGAGGACTGTTGTCCTCAGAGGTTCAAGTGGGAGCTTGAACACAGGGAGTTGTAGCTTCCATCTGGTTGCAGCCAGAGAAACCAGGGTGGTAGGGTGGTGCAAGGGAGAACTCTTGTTCTCTATTATACAGGTTGGTGCCTGTATGATTGGAAGTTGGTGCTTCCATCCAGTTGGTGCTGGAAAAACTCAGGGAGTTGGTGCTTCCTTCTAGTTGATGCTAGAGAAACCAGGGAGTTGGTGCTTCCTTATAGTTGGTGCTAGAGAAACCAGGGAGTTGGTGCTTCCTTCTAGTTGGTGCTAGAGAAACTAGGGAGTTGGTGCTTCCTTCTAGTGGGTGCTAGAGAAAACAAAGAGTTGGTTCTCTCAGCATGTAGCAGCTTGCAAAATAGAGGTTGTAGCCTCATTATGAGTTGGTGCTCATATGTATGATAATGTAAAGAATGTAACTATTACTTATCATATAAAGAAAAAGAGGTTTTTACCCTGTATGGGTTTCCTCGGGAAATATTTGTCTCTGTGTTTCTCATATATGTGTGACTGATGCTGAATGAGCCATTGTTTATTTCCTTGCATTAATGTGATCATCATTTAGTGTTTCTGCAAAGAGTTCAAAAGAAGTATAATTGTTTAAGCACGGTAACAACTGATTCACCCCCCCCCTCTCAGTGGTCCAACAATTGGTATCAGAGCTGACCCCCTTTTATCTAAGGGTAGATCCTAGTGCTTAAACATGACAAGCCATGAAGGGACTTCAGTCACTAGGCCTCTTCTATTTGATGGAACGCCTTCTGGAAGGTTAGGATGAGAACATACCTAATGGCTTTAGGAGCTGATGTCTGGGATGTAGTAGAGACTGGATACATAAATCCTATTGTGCTAGCTTCCAAAGATGATAAGTTAGAATTTATCTTTAATGCTAAGGGAATGAATGCTATCTTGAATGGACTTGCAGAAGTTGAGTTTGTGAAGGTGATGCATCTTCAAACTACTAAGGAAATGTGGGACAAACTCATTAACAGTTATGAAGGTAATGAGAAGGTGAAAGATGCCAAGCTTCAAACCTATAGAGTACAGTTTGAAAATCTACAGATGATAGAAGATGAAACCATTGGGAAGTATTTTCTGAGAGTTGAAGAACTAGTAAATGCAATGAAAGCACTTGGTGAAGAAATTGAGGAACCCTCTTTAGTTCAGAAAATTTTGAGATCTCTGCCAGATAGGTTCAACCCAAAGGTCTCAGCTATAGAAGAACTTAATGATATAAATAATTTGTCTTTTGATCAACTTCTAGGAACGTTGACTGCATATGAAATGAGGATAGTTATAGATAAAACCACCTCTAGAGAAGCATCATTTAAAGCAGATAAGAATGAGGATTGTGAGCCTGATGAAATTGAAGCAAAATTCGTGAGAAGATTAAAGAAAGGATCAGGAAAGTACCAAGGTAAGCTGCCCTTCAAATGTTTCAACTGTGGTAAGATAGGTCATTTTGAAAATAAATGTCCACACAAGAAACATGATCAAAACTCTAAATATGAAGAGAAGCACAAATCAAGAAGATTTGATAAGAAGAAAAGTTTATGTGTAAACAATGATGACTCCTCAGAAGACACCGATAGTGATTCTTCATGTGAAAATAAAGTAAATGAATTCATGCTTATGGCCAAAGAGGATTATGATAATGAAAGAACAGTCAGTGATGAGAATGATGAAGAATCTATGGTTGATATGGTAGGAGAACTGATCAGTGCACTGGAAGAGATTGACAGACTCAGAATTAAGAACAGAAAGCAAAAACAATTGCTAATACAGTTTGAGAAAGACAGTAAACAGCCTGATGAAGACTTTGCCCTACTGAAAGTGGAATTAGAAGAGGCAAGGAAAATCGAGGATATTCTGAAACATCAGCTATCAGAAAAGAGGGCAAGATCTGAAGCCCTGGAAGAAGAAGTAGTGAAAACAAGGAAAGAGATGGAGAAGTTTCAAGCCTTGTATCATCAGAATCTATCAAGTATCAAAGCCTCAGAAGGATTAGCCACCATTCTGAATCAACAAAGGAATCCAAAGATAAAAATTGGTTTGGGTTATGAAGAGGGATCAAGTAGTGGTCAGCCAAGAAACAAAGAACCCATCAAGTTTGTCAAAGCTAGTGTCCATGTCAAATCGACAACCAATGACAACAACAAACCTGTAGAAACAAAGGAAGACAATCAGCCACCCAGGACAAGTAAAAGAAAAAGTGCTAGGATTGAATATGTAGAAAAAATAAATAATGCACTCCCTTCTCAAAGACATCATCAACATGAAAGAAATTGATTTTCTCAAAGAAGACAACCATTTTCCAGGTACAAAGAATTTTTATATGGATATTGTTTCTACTGTTCTAACTTTGGTCACAAAGCTGTAAATTGTTCCTTAAGACTTAGACATGAGCATTTAAAGTTTCCAAGAAATAAATATCTGCCACAACAAAGAATGATACAGCAAAGTAACAAACCATCACAGATTGTAAATTGCCAAATTAAGTCTAGAGACATGCAACTGAGGAGGTCAAGGATTAATAAACAGTCAATGAGTAGACAATGCTGCAACAATAACTTTGACCTATTGAACAATGATATTGAATGCTATAACTGTCACAACTTTGGCCACAAAGCTGCAAACTGCCACCTCAAGAATTACAAAGCAGATCCAAGGATAAAGTTCTTAGATAAAAATGCCAGCACATGGAAAAGGAAAGATATTGAAAAATGTGATCTAGCACTTTCAATTAAAAAACAAAAGGCCTTCGGGAATATAGAAAGTGGATGTTGCAAGCACATGACTGGAGACATGGATAAGCTTTTGTTCATAAGTAAAAGAAAAACAGAAAATGTGATCCTTGAAAATGATGAACTAGGTAAAATCAAGGATAGAGGGATGGTGAGTTTGAGTAATGACAAAGGAGATGCCCAGTACGTTCTTCTTGTGGATGCTCTGAAACTTAATTCGCTCAGTTCAAGTCAAAATTGTGACAGAGGCAGTGAAGAGGTGCTCACATTTAAAGAGTGTAAGGTAAATGTAAACTCGGGACAAATGGTGAATAACCGTATAAGGACAAACAATAATGTTGATGTTGAATCCTCCCTTGCAAGTAAAGAAGAAGATCCAGATACAATAAAAGAATGCTCATTTAGCATTTATCCCACGAAAGAGGTAGGAGAAGAACCATGTCATAAGCAGGAAGCCGAAGTCTTGAAGGTTGAGAAGGCAGACACCCAAATCAAGTTCTTGAGCAGATCCATGACTTTGGACAAGGTCTTGGATAGCCAAAGTTCACCAAATGACAAATCCGATATTGGACTCACCAAGGTATAAATCAGTGCTCCTAAGAAACCTGATATAGGTCCTTCATTAATGAGAAAGAAAAGCAGGCATGAGAGTGGGTGTAACAATTTTCTCTTGTGATTGAATATGGACATAAAATCCCTGGATTGAATGCATCTTGGAAGACAAACGAAAATTGCAGTAATAGAGATCGATGAGATTCAATGGGGAGATCCAAGGGCTATTTAAAAGGTACAAGTTACAATTGCACAGTGTTCAAGTAGGACAACAACATTATGATGTACAATATGATACACATGACATCCTGTAGAGACAACAAGAGGAAAGATCTTGTCAAGGAAAGTTAACCTTTTAGGAACAAAAGGGGAAAATAGTCAGAAGTAGAGAGATAAGAGTGACAGGGGGAGTCATCCACTCATGAGAAGATTGATAAAGGAGTCCGAGTAAGAGAGGTGAGCAATTTTGAATTTTCCACAGAGGATACAGTGGAAGCTGAAGATGAACAGGTCCAAGAATCAGAAAGAGAAGACTCTGGTTTAGATACAAATTTTCTGCAGGCCTCAAATGAGAGAGTCCATCCCGTCAGGGGGAGTTTGCATTTATTTAATATCAGATACCTTCTAAAATATTGCAATAGCTTAGGGGGAGCATGTTCTCTTTGACATTGATGTCAAAGGGGGAGAAAAGAATCTGGGTGCCTTTGTTGCTGTCAATGCCAAAGGGGGAGATTGCTGGAAATGTTTAACAGGTTGTCATTGATGGAAAGTACAACAATGAAGATGGCATGAATACAAAAAGAATGTAATAGATGGGCACCATAAGTATTTTAGGAAGAAGCTGCAGAGAAACCTTGATAAGATCATAAGAGATAGTGTAGAGGATGTTTGGTATGTTTTACAGGCAGCGTATGCTTGTCATTGATGGCAAGTACAACATTGATGATGGCTTGAGTACAACAACGATGATCAACAGCGCAATGATATTCAGGAAGACCAGCAGATCTGAATTTAGACAAGAAGATCACGCTAAAGAGGAGGACAAATATCAGACATTAGATCTGAGCACAGGGTCCGACCATCGTTGGATCGAGGAGAACCTACACGATCCTTAAAGAAAAAGGAGAAGCAGGCGTAATCGTGATATGTGAAATTGCGATATGCGAAATCACGACTTAATCTTAGCTGTCAGATCGAGGTTGAATCTGGACCGTTGATCCCAGTCCATGTCGGAGTTTTGAGGATCGTGAGTTAAACATGTCAAAGATTATTAACATTAGGAATCCCGAAATCGCGATATGTGATATTACGATTTAATCACAGCCATCAGATCAAGATAATATCTGGACCGTCGATCCGACTCACGTCAGCAAATCACGTCATCTAAGAACATGTGGCACAACTAGGTAATGACAAGTGTCATACTGATTCAACACTTCAGGCACATGTAAGTCACGAATCAGAGTGACACGTGGCAGTATTCAACACGTGTCAATCCACGTGTGATGTCAACAAATGTACACCACTTCGGAGTTTCGAGGATCGCATGTTGGAGATGTCAAAGAAACAATGCAATAGGAATCTCGATATCGCGATATGTGAAATCGCGATGTAATCTGAGCCATCAGATCAAGCTCAGATGTGGACAGTTGATTTAACTCCATGTCGGAGTTTTGGGGATCGAGAGTTAGAGATGTCAAAGGTTATTAACATCAAGAATGCCGATTTCGCGATATGCGAAATTGCGATTCAATCGCAGCTGTAGAATCAAGCACAGGTATGGATCGTTGATCTAACTCCATATCGGAGTTTCGAGGATCACAACATGGAGAGGCAAGTAAACAATGCAACAAGAATGTCGATTTCGCGATATGCGAAATTGTGATCCAATCGCAGCTGTTGAATCAAGCTTTGATCAGGACCGTTGATCCCATGCCATTTCGGGGTATCGGGGATCGCGACTTGGAGAGTCAAGATGTCTCATCTCCAGACTCACAAAATGCAAAATCATGAAAGTGATTTATGCATAAGGCTGTGGTCACAGCCCATGGTCATGAGAAGGGAAGGAGTCAGTCTGGATAAGCTCCATTTTGGGGTTTCGGAGATCGCGACTTGGAAAGTCGAGATGCCGCATCTCCAGATTCACGAAACGTGAATTTTCGAAAAGTGCTTTTTGCATAGGCGCTTGGTTATGACCATAGTCATATAGAGGAAGGAGCTAGTGTAGAAAAGTTCTGTATTGGAATTTCCTAGATCGGGATTTGTAAGTGACAAGAAGATTGAACATCAAGAGTGTTGAAATCGCGATATCCGAAATCGCGGAATGATTTGAACCGTCAGATCAAGTGTTGATCGGAGGGTTACTGTTCTCTCTCAGAGTTTACTCCCCAGTTACGAATCTGTTAGCAAAACGAACTCATGATTGCAAATCAGTTAGCGGTTCAGTTGGTGTTTCAGTTACTCGGACAATTGTCTTTCTTTTGCCTAAGGAAATGGGAAGTGGAACTTCCATGGGGGTGTGTATAAAAGAAAATGAGATAGACTGTGTATGGCTGGCTATTATGGAGGAAAAAGAGCTCGTAACTGAAACATAAAGGATGAGCTCGACTGTTACAGAGAAGACGAAGAGGTCTCAACTGCCAGAGAGGCTGAGGAATCTTAGCATAACACCCAATGATGCTGAACGTGTCGGAAAACTGCCAGAGAAGCTCAAGAGTTACCATGATGATCAGGCAGAGCACTCGATAGGGGGAGGATATCAGCGTGGTGTGAGCATGCAGAGGGATAGCGCACATTGCATCCATGAGGTGCACAGAAACTATAAGTACATGGTACAGAGAAGAGATGGGGCTGTTGTTGCTATTGGAGTTTCTGTGGTTGTTGTTATTGAAGGTGATTCATGTGTGAAGAAGGAGGAGAATGCAACAGTTGAATTGAATAGAAGAGGAGCTATGTAGTGAATGGACATGGCGCAGAGAGCACAAAAAGAAAAAGAACATACGGCTCAAGTCATATGTGCAGAAAGGTAATGAGGCAGACATAACAATGAAAAGAAGCAGGACAGTGATGAGTCTGGTAAGCCATTGTTGAACATTATATCACTGTAATGAGTTTCAGTAGCAAAGATTCATATTGCAGGGAGGTTGGGAGGTACTCGGGAGGACTGTTGTCCTCAGAGGTTCAAGTGGGAGCTTGAACACAGGGAGTTGTAGCTTCCATCTGGTTGCAGCCAGAGAAACCAGGGTGGTAGGGTGATGCAAGGGAGAACTCTTGTTCTCTGTTATACATGTTGGTGCCTGTATGATTGGAAGTTGGTGCTTCCATCTAGTTGGTGTTGGAAACACTCAGGGAGTTAGTGCTTCCTTCTAGTTGGTGCTAGAGAAACTAGGGAGTTGGTGCTTCCTTCTAGTTGGTGCTAGATAAACCAGGGAGTTGGTGCTTCCTTCTAGTTGGTGCTAGAGAAACCAGGGAGTTGGTGCTTCCTTCTAGTGGGTGCTAGAGAAAACAGAGAGTTGGTGCTCTCAGCAAGTAGCATCTTGCAAAACAGAGGTTGTAGCCTCATTA
>ML778142.1:462005-501348 GCA_009831015.1 Picea engelmannii | reverse complement strand
AGTTGGTGCTCATATGTATGATAATGTAAAGAATGTAACTATTACTTATCATATAAAGAAAAAGAGGTTTTTACCCTGTATGGGTTTCCTCGGGAAATATTTGTCTCTGTGTTTCTCATATATGTGTGACTGATGCTGAATGAGCCATTGTTTATTTCCCTGCATTAATGTGATCATCATTCAGTGTTTCTGCAAAGAGTTCAAAAGAAGTATAATTGTTTAAGCACGATAACAACTGATTCACCCCCCCCTCTCAGTTGTCCAACAAAGGGTTGGGAGGAGATGAATGAATTGGTTTAGGTTTAATAGAAGCTGCAACAATAGTCAAGGCAGAAAGTTCAACTGACTGCTGAAAGTGAGCTTTGTCTAAGGCTTGATCAAGATTTGCAACTAAATCTTCTAGCTTGTCAAATTCTTGGAGAAATCGTTGATCAACGTCAGCTCTGGGAGAAAGTATTTCATGGGTCCTGGGTTGAAGGATGGTTTGATCTAAAACTGATTCACTTACAAAGATGATAGATTTTGTTCTAAAAAGGATTTGTTCAAAATATATGTCAAACTCAATATATTGAAGGGTAACCAACTTCTCTGGGAGAGAAGGGAACCTATGAAGTGGACTATGACTCCCAGAACCCTCTGCAACGTTTTTCTTTCTGAGTAATTTTTCGGGATTGTCTATTGCTATTGCAGGTTCTGGGTCTAGATGAGATCTAGTGAAAACTCTTTTAGGAGCCAGAATTTTTAATTTTTAATTTTATTTTTAGAAACTTTTAACTAATATATACAAACTTTAAAAACCTCTGAACATTATCTCTATGTAAGTTTAGACTTTATGATTCGTTCAAAAATAAAGTTTTCTTTGTGTAGGGAAAATAAATCGTAGGATATATAAAGTTTGTTCAATTCCCCAGTATGGTCACCACTATCTTATCACTCTGTAAATTCCCAGAGGTTATCGCTAGGTAGAAGAAATTTACTAGAGGTAACTTTATCCAACCACTTCCAAACTGGGATCTAGCCCTTCCAGTTTCAGAGAGGGATCTCTCTGTAAAATTTAACTTTGTTTTAGATTTTAGATGTTAGGATAATTAAATAAATGAGACTATGTTGTTTGTTTTAAAAAAATGGCTGAAATATCGCTTACGCATCCATTGGGCTATGGGGTCTATTTTATAAAGCTCGAGATCAACGTACATATTTTATAAGGTGTTTTCACAGGGCAGGATAATGCAATTGTTAGATCGTTTAGAATTTAAATGATGGATAGCAGAAAAGATGAGATAATCAATTATAACCTAGAAGCATTTAAGAATTTCTTAATCATAACATCAATGGATAAACATTTAGATCTTTAAAAGCCAGAAACAGAGTATACAAAGATAAATTCTGCAACTTCAACTTCTTTTAAACGATCAGATATAGAAAACATAAATGATTACGAAGATAGGAAAAACCATTCAACTGAGAGAAGAAAACATCACCAACAACTAACACACAAGAATCCCATGAAATGCCCTTTTATTACTGGTAGATCTCTGATAAAAATTACAGTGTTTACAACTTGCTTGGGCGTAAAGATCAACCCTCAGTACTTTGAAGTTTGAAGTATTTATAACAAAAATTACAAATGACCCTATCATTAATGATCAGGACATGGTAGATTCTAAATCTAACTAACTAGATAACAAGATACAAAAATATAGGAACTGATGATGATCTATTGTATCCTTCATGCTGATTTTGGGGAAGGCCATTGGTGAATCATTCACATGACTTTGACTACTCTGCATGCTGACTCAGATGGTACACCTCATCCCTCATTTGATCAAATTGCACAGATCCTCCCATCTTTGCTGATTGGGAATGGTGACTTTGAGCAATCTTCGATAGATTTCATCCATTTCTGTATATTTGGCAAAAGTCGGCTTGGTGATGAAAGTATATTTGATTTCTTGCTGGATACTGAGGTCCAACTTCAGAGTTTATAGAAATGCCTTTCCTGTTATGCTACCCTGAATTCCTGAAAACTTGGAATTGTCCTTGGCCACCATGGTAATCTTTTGTTTGTAGTCAGAAAGGGTCATTAACTTATCGTTTAGAACCAGTAAACCAAGAAGACATTTCTTCTGCAACACATCAATATTGTTGAAGAATATTTGAACCCCGATATCCATGTTCTAGACTTTCTCCTCCACCTGCAACATTAATCCTATTTTGGTTAGAACTCTTTTTACCTTGAGGATATTTTGTGTTCTATCTTCAATCTTCAGGTCTTCCAACTCTTCCCTAGTTTTCGAATTCAAAAACTTAATGATTTCACTAGCTTCTGTGGGAATTTCCCCCAGCTCTCCTTTTATCTTGTCGATGGCCTGCCTGCTCGTCAACACCAGTTCATGTTGTTCAAACATGATTTTCACCATGGGCCATATTTCGTTTATGGATTTGGAGATATCCATCCAAATGTTCTCCTTAGCTTCTGCTAGTGTTTTCCCCCCCACTGTTTTCTTTTGCAACTATTGTATTTCCTGCTTGAGATATTTTGATGTTTGCCTCTCAATGTTGTATCTTGTCTAGTAGGAAGACTTGAGATCCTGGAGATTCTCAATCCCTTTGTTCAGTCTATTGATTTCCATTCCTTGTAGGGTCATCTCCTCCATTGATTTTGCTAGCTCTACAGATTTTTCCAGAGCTATCAGTGGGGTGGATGATGGAAGTTTTGCTGTGGTGGTTGCTGATGCTTTTGCTGTGCTAACTTCTGTGAGGGGAACTACACTCAGTGGGATGACTTCCATGGGTGTTTTCTGTTCCTTCTCCTTAACTAACCTCTCTAGCTTCTCTTTTACCTGTGCATTCTGTTCCATGATCACCTTTAGCATCTCTTCCTTTTCACCTTCAGTCTCATCCATCTCTTTGTCCTGTGAATCTTCTGTAGGTGGTAGTTTTAGTTGCTTCCTCAAAGATGCTATGTCAACATTCTTTTTCTTGAGAATATCCTCAACTACTTTCACATTTGAGGGGTCATACCCAATTTTGAGCACCAATTCTTCTAAAGACTTAATCCTGTTATCCTTAGCAAAATATGATATTTTCTCCAACTTTAATTGAGTTTGAACATTGTTAAGAGAAATCTGTAATTTTGCAGTAGTAGTGGAAGCATTTGCCTATGTTGAGAAAACCATTTCTCCAGTCTGCCTGTGTAAATCCATCTGATCAACTGGATGTACATCTCTGGTGTTAAACTCAAATGTTTCCCTCTTGTAATCAGTGATTTCCTTTGGATGGGGCACTTGTGCCTGCAAAAATGCCATGTGCATTCTCCCTTTATCTGTATCAAAATATGATAACAATCTATGCTGTGCTGTGGACATTTTATTCCAGAACTAAGCATAGGTGTTGCTGGTCAACATCTCATTTTTCTTCTTAATCAAATCATACTTTTAAAAAATGCTCAGTTTTGTAGATCCTAGTGGAGGTTGGGTAATCATAGTGGTAACAGTCTTCTTATTTGAGGAAGAAGTAGACATCATCTGATCACTGCTTGATAAAGGTGATGAATTCTCCCCCTCGGCTACTGTGGTAGACTGGGTCTCTTCCTCTCCAGACCTGTCAGTAGTGTGAGTGGTCTTAGGTTTTTTCTTGTACACCTGGAAATCCTTTGCTGACACTTCAGTGACTGAAGGAGAGGCGTCCTTTCTGGGTATTTTCTCCTTGGGTATATTCGGTGTAGTTGTTTGTGAAATAATGACTAAAGGATATTGTTGTTCTACTTCTTCTAGAGTGTTCACCCCCACTCTATTTGATTCATAAACTTCTCGATCTCTAGTTTAGGCTCATGAACATAAGGGGAACTTTTATTCTCTAACCTCATCTCTACAGTGATCCCACACAGATCATAGTGCCACAGGAAGTTGGTGCCGAACTTCATTTCCTTTAATAGTTTGTTTGCCTCTTCCCCGACAACTCGACTATTGTAGATAAAGGGTCCTATGTACCCCTTAATTCTCAACTGTTGTTTCTTCTTCAAAGATACAAAATGTATGTCGTTTGAACTGATCATTTGCCTGATATATTCCAAGGAAAATATCCTAACTGGAACGTATCTGGGAAGTTTATAAGGGGCCAGATCACATCCATAAATTATGATTTCCATGTGATTCTGATACAAATACTGGTCTCCAGTCTTGGCGAGTTCTGAGAGGTGTAAAATTCTTTGGATCTCCTCATTTATCCTCGGCTCTGGCCTACCACTGAGCATGCTTACCACTGGGTGATAAAACTGCTCAATAAATTGCTTGAAATTAAACTCTGTGGAGTTTCTTTTGAGTAGCAAAGTCCAAGAGGTGGCAGGCTGTGGTTTGCCGTCCTGGTCCATTTTCTGCATGGTGAATGAGAACTTATCTACTTGATAGAACATGAACATGTAAGCTAGTATTGAAGAATACCAAAATATTCCCTTTGTGGGAAATTTGAAAAGCTGCTCATGCATGTTCTCGACTAGAAAACTGCTGTAGTCGAACTGGGTGGTGGCTTTTTCTTCGGCAGTGAAAATGGATAGGTAACCCAAAATGGGCTCATCCACCCATTCATCTGAGAAGTAATCGAGCATACAACATAATGATGAAATGATTTGGTTTCCATTTTCTGAAAACATGGAGGAATGGTAAGGGAGATTTTTCTTGGGGAATTGAGCATCCCGTGGGAGGAAAATCTCAAAAATCTATGCTGTCTGGGGAAAAGATAGATTCTAGTACTTTTCAGTTAGAACTTCAAGGGTGAAAGGAGAGACAGATTCAACTCTGGATATTTGCATCATTTGATCAATGGACTCGGGTGTGATAGTGAAAAGGGTTTCTCTGGATAATGAAACAATGACTCTTTGATCGGGAAGGTAATGCACCTGACACTTGAGGGAAAACTAGGGAAAATGGTGGACTTGGGGAAAAAGATATAGGGGGAGATTGGACTCCCAGAGCCCAATATCGTCACTTTGATCCAGGAAAGTGTCCCTAAACCATGAATGAAATTTGGCAAGATCAAATTCACACCTGGTCTCTGAGATTAGGTAGTCTTTATCGCCTAGTAGAATCCGGTCGATATCAACAGGAGGTGGCAGGAGTGGATTTTACTCGATCTTTGATTTTTTAGTTTTTGGCACCATCACTTTAAAAGGTACCTGCAATTGAAACAAAAAACGTTAGTGGGTAATGGATATGGCTAGATCACTAACTGAAACACTGAGGTAAAATGAGTTTCTAGTGTGTGGAGAGTATGAGTAGTGTGAAAATGGCAGAGACAAGGTTAAATTTGGGCTAATGATTATCCGTTGGGTGCGGGATACAGGTCAACAAACTAACAGATATGTTAGCTTGTATTAAATGGCCAACGCGTCACTTGAGGTATGAAGTGGCAGGTAAAGGACGGGTGACAGGTGTGCCAGGATGACATGGAGGGTGATGACTAGAAGATAGGTGAAAGGGATGTGACCTGTGACAGGTGAATGGAGGGGGGTACGTTGGCATAGTAATGAGACGAGACTTATAAGAGGAGATAGTGGGACGTGACATCATGAGGCAGTGGTGGTATAGGAATGCCAGTATGGTAGTATGTCAGAAGGGGGGGTAGGTAGTAAATGGTTTGGAGTGGAGGGGGTCTGACGTAATGGATTGGTGACACGTTAGGATGGGGCCCGCTGGGAAAACCACCCATATCAGACCCCCCCCACCGTTAAAAGTAGAACTGTCGGGGGGGTCTAGAATCTCTTGTCGACAGTATATCTAAGCGCCACTAGATCAACCGTAGATCTATGTGCACTCTTTAATCTCTATATCAGATCCCCCCCCCCCCCCCCCCCACCATTAAAATTAGAATGGTCAGGGGGGTACAAAATTTGCTGTCAACTGTAGATATCAGCGCTAATGGATCCACCGTAGATCTATGCGCACTCCTTAATCTCCGGGTGTGAATCAAAATGAGTAGAGAAAACTTAGGATAGTGCTCCTTTGTGGGTTTTGCATCTCTTTCCTTGCATTTTGTCACCATGGGGTTAGGAAACACACTTCAAACATCCAAATCATGAATTTTCATCGACCATCATGCATGTTTTATTGAATAAAAACTGGCTAGCCTATGTTCTATCCTACCTACCTACACATTTATCCCGATTAAATTTTTGTACTAAGAAATTACTCTATCCTGGGGCTATTTGATCAATTTTAAACAATTTGATCAAATTTATTCGCTAACTAACCTATCTACTTGGCTAAGATTAAACAATTTAGCCAAGTCTTATTCTCTAAACCTATCAACATAAATTCAAAGAGACTTAACCATGATTAAACTGTATGGATGAGTCATCATTATTTCATGGGGATTTTGTCCATTTTCTTTTATGCCCTCTTTTATTCTTTTTCTTTTCTTTTCTTTCTTTTCTTTTTCTTTCTTTTCTTTTCTTTCTTTTTCTTTTCTTTTTTTCTTTTCTTTATTTTTCTTTTTTTTTTTGAAAATAATTTGCAAAAAATAAAATATTATTTCCAACCAAACTACATCAAGAGTAAAATATCCAGTCACGAGTTGATCCTATGAAATATAGGGTTATAATAGTGGCTCCACCTGGGGATGGTGCTCTCCTTGCGAGGTGCCAAGAACCTGTCTCCTGATGTCTGTAAAAAATTCTCTCCATTGCTTATTCTGCTATTTGATTTGTTTTTTATTTTGAGAATTTTTGGTGGCACTGGTCAGTGGCTTAGGGCCTTCTTTGTGGGCTTCAACCATCTAATTAATATCACCCACACACAACCTGAATGAAAAACAAAAAAAAGGTATGTACAGTGGAAAAATATTTGTCATATCTTTATTGGGGTGGAAAATAATGCTTCAGCATCTTGCCATTCATAGGTTCACCTGGCAGGTCTGTTCCATCATTGTTTTTGAGAAAAAATGTGTTATTTCCTCTAAATGCCTGAATGGTGTAAGGTACTTTCCATAATCTATCAAATTTTCCATGCTTACCCTTATCCTCATTTCTAGAATCCCATTTCAGAACCAAGTCTCCTAACTCAAAATCATCTTCTTTAGTCCGTCTATCAAAAATATTTTTGATGTTCTCCTGGATGACCTGAGTCTTGTTGTATACCTCTTCTCTGGACTGCATTAAATGAATCATTTGATTTATTCTCCGTTGAACGTCATTTGGCTCTACTTGCGCTTCTTGCAATAGTTTCATGACAGGGACTTCTAAGGAAAGGGAAAAAACTGCTTCATTGCCATATACCAATTGGTATGGAGACATGCCAATTGATCTTTTGGTTCTTATTCTGTCAGCCCAGAGCACGAAAACCAAATTATTATGCCATGATTTCTTATTTTCTTGCAGTGTTTTCCTGAGAATGTTCATAAGAATTTTGTTTGAGTACTTAGGTAGCGCATTTCCTTGAGGATAATAAGTTATTGAGTGTCCCAGAGTAATGCATTATTGACTACAAAAATATATGAGTCTTTTGGATCTGAAAGCCGCTGCATTGTTAGCTATAATTTTTTTGGGGCATCCAAAACGAGACAAGATATTAGTTTCTAAAAACTTGATGATAATAGAGTCAGTATCTTGCCTGCATGGTACAACCTTGATCTAGTTGGTGAAGTAGTCTGTGGCTGTGAGGATCCACTTGTGTTGGCCCGAGGAGGACAGATGTATTTCTCCAATGAAGTCTAAACCCCATTGTTGTAAAGGGGCTTCAACTGAGATGGGTTTCATGGGGAGAGGAAACAACTTCCTTTTACCTTCGAAAACCTGACATTTATGACAAGAAGTAACTTTTTGATGAACATCAACAAACAATGTAGGCCAGTAAGAACCAAGTCTCAGAATCTTGTTAGTTGTGGCTTTCCAACTCAGATGTCCACCACAGTCTCCTACATGGAAATCATGCAGAACCCTGTCAACTTCTTCTTTTAATAGGCAATTATGAAAGATACCACCAGGATCTTTCCAATAAATATTACCTTCTAGAATACAAAATTTCAATGCTTTCAGTTTAATAAATCTGACTTTGGTCTTAGTCAAACCAGGAGGAGCTTGTAGGTTATGAAGTACAAAAATGAGGTCTGTGTACCAAGGATATTTTAAGAATACCTCCTTTACATTTGGATTCGCCTACTCTTCTTGCTCGTCAACTGCAGCAAAAAACTTAATATCTAGAGCATGAAAATTAGATTCAACAATTAGTTTGTCCAAACCCTGTCCTTTGATCAGTTTAGTAGGTTTTATTTCAATGTCATATTCCAGAATAACCGCAATCCATTTTCCTCTCCTACCATCTGGATTATCCTGAGTCGGGATATCCTTTACCACTGCCTTTGGAATGTATGCAATTGTGTGAGAATGAAGAATATAGACTCTAAAATCCTCTATGGCCTTTACCAGTGCAAAGGATTATTTCTCCATTATGTTGTAGTTCAATGCAACGTCTCTCAAAGATTTGCTAAAAAATGCTATGGGTTGTTCCTACCCTTCAATGTTTTTCTACAACAACACTGCTGCGATGGTGTGTTCAGATGCAAAAGAGAAAAGAGAAAAGTCTTTGGTGTAATCAGGGTTGATCAAAACTGGGGCTTGGGTGAGTGCATGTTTCACCTGCTCAAATGACTATTTGGACTCAGTGCTCCATCTGATTTTTGTGTCCTCTTTCAACATATTTGTGATGTTCCTAAGAAGCTCGACCAAGTTGGGTATGGATCTTCTAAGGAAATTTATTTTTCCAATGAATGATTGTAGCCCTTTGATGTTCCTAGGGTGTTCCACTTTATGGATGGATTCTATTCTATTGGGGTCTATTTTAATTCCATATTTAGAGATTATGTGTCCCAAAAAATTACCTTCCTCCAAACCAAAAAGGCTTTTCTTTGGATTCAATGAAATCCCAAATTTCCTGCACTTCTCAAACACGCGTCTAAGATGCTGCAAGTGTTCCTCGTCAGATTTGGAGTAGACAATCACATCATCTAGATATATGAATATAAATCTCCCAAGTTCATTCACAAAAGCAATATCCATTGCTCTTTGGAAAGTGGCACCAACGTTCATCAAACCAAAGGGCATCTTCACGTACATGAAGGTTCCCCATGGTGTGGTGAATGCTTCCTTCTCTTTATCTTCTGGGTGGACAAGGAATTGGTTGTAACCTGAGAAACCGTCTAGTAAGGAGATCCTACTGGCTCCAACTACCTTTTGTAAAATGTGGTCCATTTTGGGAAGAAGGTAATTGTCTTTAAGGGAGACTTTTCTCATATTTTTGAAATCTACGCAAAGTCTGATTTCACCAGTTTTCTTCCTGGTAGGAACTAGGTTAGAAACCCATTTGGAAAATCTCAAGGGAACTATAATTTTCGCATCATACATCTTTTTGATTTCTTTCTCTATCAGGGGAAGCAAATTGGGATTGATTCTCCTAAGTTTCTTCCTGAAAGGTTTGTGTTCTTCTTTTATCGAGATCCCATGCTGTATGATGCTTGTGTCATAATATTTTAAGTCCTCATAACCCCAAACAAACACATCCACGTATTCCTTAAAAATTTCAATGTATTTGCATTTTTGCTCAGGGGGCATAGATTTATAAAGTTTTATCATCTTGGGTTTTTCTTCTATTCCTATGTTGCACTCTTCGACCTCTTTACCACTAGCTTCTATTTTTGGTTTTTTGGCTACAACGTTAAAATCAAACGAGTCTTCTAGTGGAACTAAACCTCTAGGAAACACATTATTTTTCAATCGTAGAATGCCATAATCTATCTCATTTTCATTCAATTCATATGCATCTACTTTATTTACACTACCAGTTTCAGAAACAGATTTATTTACATCATCATCATCATTCTCTAAATCTATATTTGTACATTCGAACTCATTCTTACACTGTAGGAAATCTTCAATTTGATCGTCATTCCCGAATACCTGCCAGTATCTGATGTTGTTTGGAACGATTGGTATGCACTTCACTTCCATCGTGTATTTGCGAGTGGGACGGAAGGGTATTTTACAGGTAGCTGTTGACGTAGCCAACTCGTCTACTAATATGTTTTGTCCCCTGGGCATTACCTGCAAATCGATTTCAGTAAAACATTGAAGAGCATCCAAATCAGCATTTCTATAAGCTCTAAGTCTGGGATGTTTAGCTGCATACTCACCTTTGATTTGCTTGATAACCAGTTCATAATCACCCCTTACCATAATCTGTTTAGCACCAACATTCTTTAGTAGTTTCAGTCCAAGCATCAAAGCTTCGTAGTCAGCTATGTTGTTAGTGCATTGGAAGTTCAGTTTGTAAGAATGGCTCTTTGAATACCTTGATCTGTGATTATGTAACCAAACTCCAGCCCCAACTCCCTCTTTACTCACTAAACCATCAAAATCCGTGCTCCAAAAATCTGCTGGCAGTTCCTCACTTTCCAGAGTTTCAACATTTCTTGCCTTAGTGACTTCTTTATCCTCTTTCGGATCATGTGTATCATCTTCCAGTTGAGCGATTTGTTCTTCCAAGTCACCATCATTGTATAGAATGAAAGAATCCAGATCAGAGTGTGCAGATTATAGTGGGTAATTGTGCTGCTTTTCCTGACTGCTGACCATATATTTCATCAGGGTTTCTGTGTATAGTCTTCTCTGTTGTCCAAATACCGAGATGGTGGCATAGGACATATCTAGCTGCAGGGTTCCTTTCAGCTTAGCTCCCCATGATCTTGACAGTAACATACCGTATTTTGGGGGAATGTTTGCAACTACTATATCCATTACCATACTTTTTGCTGGGATTTGAGCTAGGGTGATGCATAAGTCCTTAATTATCCCTATGCATTTGACCTTGCTCGAGTCAAAAGAATGCAAATCCTTGTAGGGTCTGGTGACCTCAAGTCCCAAATTTTCCATCACAACTTTGGGCATCAGGTTGTGAGAGGCACCTGAATCCAACATAACGTTGTGTAGTATCAAGTCGTGGATATTTAGGCTGATGTAAAAAGGGGCCATGACACCGTTATCAGTTTGACCATCAATTTCAGGACCAAACATGAGCTCTGGTTGATCATCAAAAAGATTTATCGTGTCCGAGTAATTTACAGATCCGACATTCAGGGCCTTCGTACCTATCTCTAGTTCGATGCTCAAAGATTTAATCACTTGTGACCTGTAATCATTCTTTCTCATAAGCTCAGAGAGGGGATTGTGAATCTTCAATTTAGCTAGTTCCCCTTCAAGGCTAAAAGTAGTGAAATTTTTGCTTAAGCTCTGCACTTCTGGTTTATCCATCGGGGTTTTATGGGCAGGAGCACTTGGTTGACTAGTTGATGAAACTTCAGTCTGATTTTCTCTTTGTAAAATCTCGAGAGTTCTTTTTGCATGAGATTTAATATTTTTCCACTCGGGGACTTTCTTGGGAGAGGATTTCAAGGTTTTCTTGTTTTCGAATATTCTCTTTGTTTCAGTAGCCTTCTTTGTTTCAACAACCTTCTTTAGAGGGTTTCCATTTTCCTTCTTGCTTCTCAGGTTATACTGCCTGTGTACCTCCATTATAGAATTTTCAAAGGTCTGTTGTTCTGTCTCCTCTGCTTCCTCATTTACCTCTTTTTTTGAAACGAGGAAGATCTCGTGCTCTTCCTGAGTAAGAAAAATGGATTCATCATCATGAACGCCCATGATGTTTATATGAGTATCGTCCAATTATTTGATAATCTCCTCACCTTCATCAACATAATTTTCCTGGAGGGGTGGTCTAATCTGTTGATCAGGCCCCCTCTGTTCTCTTTGATCCTTGGATCTCTTTGCCTGATCTGGGGAGGATTTCTTCTGAAGTTTGGATTCTGAATCTGAGGAGCGACTTGGTTTTCCATCTAGTGTATTGGTCCTCGTAGCTTCCAATAGGGTAGTGTTTTTCTTTAATGGTAGTGTTTTTCTTTAATGGCGTCCCAGAAGGAATCCCATGTAGGAGCCACCACAAATATTATAGATTCCTCCATGGCCCTTTTCTAAGAGTAAGTATCCCACTAGTCTTTTACATCAGGAACGACCTTGAGGAGTGCAAAAGTGATCTTTTCCCTATCGGAAAAACTATGGACCGAAAAATATCCTTCGAGCAGATTCAACCATTTATCTACAACATCCACATCTATCAATCCTTCAAATAATTGAATATCAAAATTTACCTGTACCTTGAATGGGGTTGCATGGCTTCTTGATGAATATGCTTATCCCGTGGGCAGCCATCGAAGGATCTGTGCGAAGTTGTCCATCATTTCGTTCCTTTGTCATGCAAGGTCTTCCTCGAGCAACATTTTAATAGGATTTCCTACTCCATCACCTTTCTTTTCATCTCCCATGGGTTGTTGTTGGGCTCAACGCGACCGATATGGTAATGGCTCGATGGGTTCAAGTCCCAACTTCTTGTACCCAGACCTTGTTGGGGACATGCACGAAGAAAAATAAATGAAGAGAAGACCGCTCTGATACCACTTGTTATCACTCCAAGAAACTCTTTGGGGCTGTAGGCCAAATATTCTTGTTAACTCAAGAATATGGTAAATTTGGTATGCTTGGATCAATGGGATAACTTAATGGCTAATGAGAAGAACAACTTATCATGCATTTGAATAAGACAGTGATTTTATAATTCAATAATCAGATAAAGTAATTGGAATAGGGTATGAAGAACACTAATCTAGATAACCAAGTACATTAACATGCAGGGTCATACAATATAGTAAGAGATCCTTTAATTTAAATTCATGAGCTAAATAAGAAGACAACAGTTCTTAAAAGCTGAGCTAAACTGAATCAAAGTACAGAGTAATGCAACAGATGAACAAATCTGACATTGGTAGCAAAAGAAGACTGTGATTCATATCAAGATAAGAGTCTAAGTACATGAGCCAAAATGTATCCAGGATTGACCCCCCCCCCTTTTGTTCATCTATTGTCTTTAGCTTTATAGATTTACAATATAGTTTTCAAATCCTAAAAGAATGGATCGGATATGCTAAAGATAGAAAGTCAAAATTGATTTACAAAAGATAAGGAATGAACCTCAAAATAAGGTCAATTCCACATTTCATGGTCTTCAGATGATGTAGAATCCCTGTGTAGTGCAGATAAGCCTTCCAAAGCTGTTTGATGACTCTTAAGAAAGATGAAATTCGAATTTGCTACATTTGGAAAAAACCCTGATTTGTTGCCTCCAAAATAGGTGTCAAAACCAACTTGAATACTTTTTCTAACCCTTTTACATCAAAAGTGGATCGTAGATATGACTCTATAATTCAACATCTATCCATTAAAAGAGTTTTCAAGAGATTCGGATTAGTAAAACTTCGATCTGGGAAAAATTTCACCAAATCTAGCCATCTCAGGTTTCACCAGTAATTCGCCTTACGATATGCTAGTTAGCTGGTGAAAGCTCTGCTTTTCGCCATCTAACTGGTTATAATTTCGCCTTTTGCGCTGGTGAAAGTTCTGTCTTGGTCAAAAAGGAAATCTTCAAAATGAGTATACTCTACCTCCATGGCTGCCATCTGTTCCTTTAGAATTTGAACCAAATTTTTTATTGTCTTCTTCAATTTGCTCCATATAAATTGATAGAGAGTTTTTTGTTCATCTATATTGATACTGTGACTTTCTTTACCAGTGCTCAGCTGCTAACACATTTATGCTTTGATTTAGGTATTGACAGTGGATATCTTACAGCTCGATGTGAAACATACATTGTTTTATATTATGTGCTCCAACAACTAGTTGTGATGTTTTCCTTGCAAAATGCAACAGCTACAGGATGACTTCCACTTGGCATGTTGATCCGTAAAAACTTGAAGATTTTGCTTGAAGCATCATCCAGTTTGAAGACCCTCACTACCCTGTCTACACAAGTTGTTGCCAAACTTCGGCCATCTGATGTGAAACAAATCCATGTGACTGCATCACCGTGTCCCTTCAGTGTATTCAGATCTAGAGGATGGTGACGTCACCCCTTGTCAGCAGTAGAAACATGAGACTTGGAGTGAGAATGAGATTTGTTCTTAGTGTGGGTTGAAGGCTTGGAAGCTCTGTCATTATTGGTGATCTCTGGAGGCAATTAAGCCACTGCCATCTTCACTTTGTTGCGTTTTCTTCTCAGATAGAAAGTGAAGAACAATGCTACCGATAACCTACAAATAACACTCGAAAGTAAAATGCCCATCGGTGGAGATGCTAGTATTTCCATTGAAGAAGAAGCCATTGCCAATAAGATTAATGCTCGCGCCAAATGATCTCTGGAAACCATTTAGAATCTCATAAGCTATCAACACACAACACCAAACAAACTCTTGGGTATCCTCGCCAAGGGTTATCTCCGTCAATTTCCTGCGACCTGGAAGAAATGGAAACAAACAAATGATCTGCAAACACACTTCTGCGCCCTATTGTTTGCCTTCTTTCTCCCATGAAGAAAATGTGTTGTTTCTTTGGCTGAGCACATGGCTTGATTAGTGGCTTGATTCATGGCTTGAGTTTTAAGGTTTGACCCGTGAGTTTGAGTGTCGACTAATAGCTGTTAGTGAAATAAGACTCACTATTTACAAATTGACACCTGCGCCAAACCTTACATGATACATTTACAAAATCCAATAACCGACACTTGTTGATGAGGTGGATAGGATAGGAGCTCGTGATTTATGACTTGACTCAGCGCTAGGCTTTATGTGATTTTGTAGCATGTCATAAGAATCGGGCTTGTGACTGTAGTTTAACTCAAGATTAGGCTTGAGGACTCGGATTTGTCTTGGGGCCTTATATATGACTGCGTGCTTTGACTTTGTATTGGACGCACTTGATGTGCAGACTTGGAACTTAGCATATATGAACCTATATATTTCTCTGTCCATAATATGGGATATAAAACATAAAAATAAAACAATGATATATTTTTTATGTTTTATAATCTCTATAGCATAGACTAGAGAAAAATAAATGACATTTATTTGTATCTTGTATTGCAGGTCCGAAGGTATAGAAACAAAGGATTTGTGAGCAGAGTAATCAAACAGGAGCTTAATGAACACTATGAAGGTTAGGATACTGACAAAGAGACTGAAGAAAACGATAGATCAGTTGAAGATTGATGGAAATACTCATCAAAATACCAGTGCGTTTTTTATTGCTAACACCACTCATCCAGATTTAGGAGTGGAACGAATTGATTAATGGACTGAATACAATAAACATAGATATTTTAAAAATAACACAAATATCCATTGAACAATATCTTCTATTAAATAATTAAATAGGTTGAAACTATAAAATTGCAGAACTGAAACTTGCTCGAATGGTGGTAGCTATCTCTTAGAAGATATGTGGTTGCTACGTGCATTCGTCTGAGAAGAATGGATTACAATGAGGCTCCATAGGCCCTTTTCATATTACTCATGAATTCCAAAACCCTAGACATCCAAAAACCTAACCCTAGAAAGTGAAACGCCAAAAGTCATGTGGGCCTTATGGGTAAGTTGGTGTAATTTGGTACCTCAACTTCCTAGGGTCACAACTTTTTTATACGACCTCTGTTTTAGGCGTGTGATAGCCCATTTGAAAGGTATTTCATAGAAATACACATTCTGTCGTCATAATTTGACTCTGTCCACAGTTTGAATGTGGCGAGCCAAAAAAACAATGTTAGGGCCTCAAAACAGCCCTGAAAGTACAACAAGATGCACTGGCACGAAAACATACAAAATAAGCTAGATGGATTAGGTGAGAGGCCACCCGTATCCACTTGGAGAATGTGTGAGGCTTTTGAAAACCCCATAAGTGTAGAAATCACAATTACAAAGAAGTATAGAAAGACGTGCTGAACAAAAATGGACATGAGGAGCTAGTTGGAATAGGTGGGTGGCCACCAATATCCACCTGGATCAAAAAGTGTGTTTCTTAGTATGTTTCTTTAGTATGCATTAGTATGCATTTGTAGTTAGGAAATCCGATGATCACGATATTTTACTGACATAGAGTGATTTGATAGTTCATATTCTCCTCGATCTTAACTACCATTGATCCATGGCTTAACACCCAATTGGTCCATCATCTCTATTTAAAGAGCATGGAGGGTCATTTTCCGATGATCAATTGTGAAAAAATCTGTTTTAAAATATCTCTGTAATCTTTTTCTTTTGCATTAATAAACTGCTCCAAGTGGCCGCGTTGGATGGGGTCGTGGATGTTTCCCTGTAGGGGTTTTACCATGTCAAAACATCGGTGTGTTTATCTTTGATCTGGTTGTGTGAGTGGTTACTGAAGGTGTTCGTCCTCTGTTGGAATACCTGTGTTGTTGAACAGGTCATTGTACTTAGATCCACTCTTTCTTCTAAGATTGAGATCTTTGAGTCAAATCTCATTGGTAGATTTTTCAATGCCTTTTTAACAATGACCAGTTCCTTTATCTCATCTCCCAAGTCTTTTATGCCATTTACTATCTCATTGATACATAGAAAGTAGCCTGCTATGTTATCATCTTCATTCATCTTTAACTGTTCGAACTTTGTTATGAAAATTTGATGTTTGGCTTCCTTAACCTTTTTGTCTCCTTCATAGATAGTATTTATTTTGTACCACATCTCCTTGGTGGATTCACAATGCATGATTTTGGTAAATATTGATTCATCTATACCATTATGAATAGCGTTCTTGGCTCTTGAATTATTTTCTGCTAGTTTATTTTCATCCTTATCTGTTGGGGGAGTAGTTGGTGCTTTGTATCCGTCCACCACTAATTTCCAAATATAGAGTCCCTATGCATGTATGTATGTCTATATTTTCTTTCTCCAGAGTACATATTTTTCTCCATTAAATTTTGGTATCCCAACTCTAGCATGATGCATGATCTCCTTCTAGTGGTTAAAATGTGTCTTGAAGGACCTGCTTTGATACCAATTGTTGGATTACTGAGAGGGGGGTGAATCAGTAATAGAGTTTTTTAATGCTTTTTAACCATAGTATATAAATGTTGTTTGTCTTTATGATCAATTTACCGACAACATTCAATCACGTGCATAATAAATAAACCATGAACAATGAGCAATCAAACACATATAGTACACCAGTATTTTACATAGAAACCCAATGTGGAAGAAAAACACATAATTCTTTTTCTGATATGTATTTAAGAATTACATTCATTGGAAGCACCAAATTTCTTTATTTTCCAGCCACAACTAGAAGGAGGCTCCAACCACCAATTTTCAGGCTACAACCTGAGGGAAGCTCCATGATTCAGATTTATGAGAAGAATGAAATGAATAATAGATTGAATACAATAACACAAAGATATGGAGAGAAACAATAGATATCCAATGAACAATAACTTCTATTGAATAAATAAAATAGGTTGAAATTGTAAGACTACAGAACTGAAAACAACTTGCTTGAATGGTGGTAGTTATCTTTGAGAAGAGATGTGGCTTCTATGCGCATCCATCTGAGAAGAATGATTACAGTGAGGCTCCAAAGACCTTTTTAACATTACTCATGAATTCCAAAACTCTAGACATCCAAAAACCTAACCCTAGGAGGTGAAACGCCAAAAGTTATGTGGGCCATGATGGGTAAGTTGGTACCTCAACTTCCCAGGGTCATAACTTTTGCATACGACCTCTGTTTTAGGCATGTGATAGCCCGTTGGAAAGGTATTTTTGAGAAATACACATTATAATGTAAAAATTTGACTTTGTCAATAGTTTGAATTCATCAATAGTTTGACCGTGGAAAGCCAAAAAAACATTGTTTAGGGCCCTAAAATGGCCCTGGAAGTACATAAAGATGTACTAACATGAAAAAATTCACAATAATCCAGTTGGATTATGTGGGTGGCCAAAAATCTCCACCTAGAAGATGTGTAGGGCTTCAGACAACCCTGGAGTGTATAACCCACAATTATAAAGAATTACAAAAGAACGTGATGAACTAAAAATTGTCAAGAGGAGCCAATTGGAATAGGTGGGTGGCCACCAATATCCACCTGGATCATTCCTCCCCACTTAGGAAGAAATGGTATCCATTGTGTTGAGTACCACCATAAGGTGAGGAAACTTCTGCTGAATTTGGCCCTTGGTGAGCCACTTTCCTTGGTGTAGGAGCTAGCCTGCCTTAACAACTCGATAAAGCTGGATCCTATACTGGTGAGTGCCCTTGACCTGTGTGTCCACTATCTGTTCAATGGATTCCTGTTCCATGCTGTCATGGTTGAGTTGTGTTGGTGACAACTGTTTTTTGATCTTTGATGTGTCCAATAATGGTGGAAAATATGGTCGAAGGAGGTCCACATTGAACACTGGGTGCAAGGTAAGGAAGGGTGGAGTGTTGAGCTCAAAAACATTTCTACCCACAACCTTGGTGATATTGTAAAGCCAATAACAAAGTGGAAAGAAATTTTGATGGGGCTCTGTAAGGTGCTCTTTCTACAAATGTAACTAGACTTCATCTCCCACCTAAAACTTGTGTGGTACTTGGTGTTAATCATGGCACTGCTTATACTTAGCATTGGATTTATAAAAAATCTCATGGACCTGTTGGCAGATGTGATGAATCTGCTCAATGAATCTGGTGTCTTTGTTGGCCTCAGGTTGAACATGGGAAGAATATGTTGGTGTTGTTGTAAGAGGTAGTGCAACATCAATGGGACCCAAGGGATGGAATCCAAACCCCACCTAAAAGGGGCTATAGCTGGTGGATCTATGGAGAGACCTATTGTAGTTGTGATAAACATAGGGAAGATTCTCATCCCATGTACACAAATGATTAGATTTTTACATTCGTAGGATATGCACAATCATCCGATTGGCGAAATCTATTTGGCCATCAGTTTGAGGGTGAAAGGTAGTGGATTTAATGATCTTGGTGTCCAACAGTGACTAGAGACTCGACGAAAATGTGCTAAGGAACCTGTTGTCCTGATCAAAGATGATAGTTTGTGGTATCCCAAAATGGACCCACACTCGTTCGAAGAAAATATTGACAGTATCTGCCACTATGATGCTCTTCTTGCAGGCTATGAGAATGACCATCTTTGAAAACTGATCAATCACCAAAAATACGCAATCATTGCCTTTCTTGGTGGATGGAAGGGCCAGACATGTAATCCATCGAGATGGATTCCCAAGGCCTCTCAGGATTAGGAAGAGGGGTGTATAAGCCTTGCTTCTTGATGGCTGTCTTGGAAATGGCACATGCAGTGCAAGATCTGATATACTTGCAGACGTCCTGTCGAAGTTTTATCCAATAAAAATGTGTCTGTAGAACGACCACAATTTTCTCCATGCCAAAATGTCTTTCCATCTGACTATAGTGAGCCTCCCAAATAATATTTGCACGCTCACTTGCAGGAACACAGAGATGGCCCATATGGCATAATATTCCATATTGAATGTGAAAATCGATGACATTCATGCCTGTGCCCAAGAGCTTATAGGTGGTGGCGAAGTCTGGATCTTGCTGATAAAGTTGGGGCCACTCAAATGCCTCATTACCATAGGAATGGAGCATGGTGGTGAGTGCAGCCACAGAAGGTCAACTGAGGCACTCAGTGACACGATTTGTGCTCCATGTCTTATACTTGGTGTTGAGATGGAATTTTTGTAGGTAGGTGGACCACTTCTGATGGTAATCATTTTGCAACTTCTTCTGTGTCTGTATGAATTGCAGAGGATTGTGATCAGTGTGGATGATTGTCTCCTTTCCTAGAATTTAATGTTTCCATTGGCAACAGACTTGTACAATGGAATACATTTCCTTGTCATAGGTGGGGTATTTCTGGATAGTATCTGAGAGTGTCTCACTATGGTATGCTACCGGATGACAGTGTTGTGTGAGAACTGTGCCTACAACATAGTCAGATGCATCAGTCTCAATATCGAATGGTTGTTTCATATCAGGTAAGGAGAGTACTGGAGCTGAGCACAAGAAATGTTTCAGATCATCAAATTCTCGTTTTTGTGCCTTCCCCCACATGACCTTTACCTTGCCACTACCCTTGGTCACTTGGTTCAGGGCCCATGAAATATGGGAGAATACCAACATGAATTGTCGGTAGAAGTTGACAAATCCCAAGAAGCTCCGAAGCTCGGTTAGTGTAGTCAGGGTTGGCTGGTCATGGAAGAGTTGGATCTTAGCTAGATCCACATGTACCCCATGCTCATAAAAAATGTATCCCAAGTATTGGACCTTTTTCATGCCAAAGGAGAATTTTTCCAAGTTGGCATATAGCTTGTGCTGCCGCAGAGTGTGCAAAACCTACTGAATATGTTGTTGATGATTACAGCTACATGAGACATCCTTCAGGACACAAACCTGAGAGACAGCTCTTGATTCTGGTGTGTGGCTACTATCTGAGACAAAACTGGAATGTAGCGTTGGCATCCTCCTTAAAGAGAGTTGAGAAGAAATCCAGATGATTCTCCTGTGTAACGCAGTGAGAAAAAAGATCTGTTGAGTTAGACGTACCTATGGCTAAGCACATGTAAATGTGTGAATTCCCATGAGATCTCTGCATCGTCTTGAGACAGAGATGGAAATGATGTATTATCCTCCTTTGAGCAGAGATTTGAGATGATGAACTCTAGATGACTCTCCTATGTAATGCAGTGGGAAAGAAGATCTGTTGAGTTGGACATGCCTGTGGATGAACACAGGTGAATGTGATCCTAATGGCTGAGCACTAGTGAGTGTGGTTCTCCTATGAGATGCAGTGAGATAGAGATATGGACATCCATATGGATGTGCCCCCTAGTAGCTGAGCACTAGTGGGTGTATGATATCCCTTTCTATATTGTTCAAGAGTCAGAAATCTGTAACCCTAATTGTAATGTAAATGGTATAGGTCGACCCCACCTTAATGTAAAAGATAATTAATTTTGTAATTATTAATTATATTGTGAGTTAGTGAGGTTAACCTTGTTGTGCCAATAAACACTTCTATTGACAGGTTCAGTCTAATATAAGTAAAGGTAAATTCCCCATTAAGGAATCATATCTTAAGTGTGAGTTTGGAAATTTCAGCAAGTACATCTTCTTGGGAAAAGTGCACACCTCTCTTGGGCACTAGTCTTCTAGGGTTTGTGAGCACCCTTTTGTGTGATAGTTTTTCTTGGTAGTGGAGGTATTTCTCTTGAAGAATATAGCAAATGATTGTCTTGGTTTTCTTCCCTTGTTGAGAAGGGTTTTCTAGGATACTTCTTGTGTACTTGTGCATGGTGTTTCTTCTTGTGATCTTGGTTGCTGCAACAAAATTGTTTATGGTTTAAGTAAAATGATAAAATGGAATGAAATTCATGATGAAACCTTTCCTATTGAAAAATCAACATGGTATTATATCATAGGTCTCGAAGAACCCCTGCACATTCTCTTAAAAATCTAAGCCGTCCTCCTTCTGCAGTTCTGTACGACCTATAGGGTTTCTGCAGAAATCTGTACAACGCTCACTTGTTTGGCCTTTTCAACACCTCACACATGGACACTGGGGCTGAAACTTGGACAAATTTTCACGTGCTTCCTCAATGTACCTCTATATATATTCAAAGTGAATTTTTGAGGATTTTGAGTTTTTGGTCCTAGGGTTTCTAGGGTTCTGAAATTGTCTGCAGAATCTTGATCTTAGGATTTCTACAACTTCTTGAAGAAATGTTTCAGCTCAACAAGTATTCATGTGACACTCTCAAAGTTTATTGTTGGTATTCACAAGCCCAACAAAAACCTAATGTTACTAGTCCAACCTAACCATTAGGTTTTCTAAGTCCAGTTGGCGAGAGTTTGTGAAGAAATCCAAAAAAATGAAGAACAAAACTTAAGTAGAAGATAGGCTTGATGGATCAAGCAACTTCATCTCCTGGAGGTCACGGCTTTAGGTCACCCTTGAAGAATATGACCTTTTGAATGTGGTAAAAAAAACTTTACCAGATACAACTACCGATGAAGAAAAGGAAATAAGAAGGGAAGAAGATGTCAAGGCAAGAAAAATAATCACATACTCAGTAAGAGATCATCTCTTACCTCGTATTTCCAACCTAAAGACAACTTATGAAATGTATGAAGCACTGAAAGATATGTTTGATAGTGAAAACACCCTCACAACTCTTACCTTAAAGGGCGAGCTTCAAATTACCAAGATGACAAAAGGTGATACAATTGCTACCTTCTTTATGAAGATATCAGAGATCAAAGATCAACTAGGTGCGATTGGAGAAATCATGTCCAACAGAGAACTTGTCTTATCTACTCTCAACAATCTTCTAAAACATTGGGAACCTTTTCTTCAAAGCATCAGTGGAAGAGAAAAGTTACCAACCTTTGTTTGTCTATGGATAGACTGCACTCAAGAACAACTTAGACTTAGAAATAGAGGAGTGGAAGACTCCCCTGATGAAAACCATGCTCTTGCACTTCATACAAAGAAAGGAGGAAGATTCAAAAGAAAATTCAGACAAACATTCAAAGATGAGAAGTCTCCATCAGCCTCAAGTCATAATCAAAGAAGAGATGTTTCATAAATTCAGTGCTTCAGATGTGACAGATATGGGCACTATGCAATAAATTGTCCAACCAGGAAGAAAGGAAGACAATATGCTTCCACCGCTAACATTGATCCAAACCCACCCTAGAAGAATGAAGATAATAGAGAGGAGAAGTACTTCCTCTAAACCAAACATATAATTAAACATGACTACATATCGAGGTAAATTGGTTGATCATTAATTTTATAGTTGATTGCATTCTTAATAAGTGAAGGGTATTATCTCCAGTGTGGGAGCCCTCATGACTTGGAACATTATCCCTAGTACAGGATTCCAAACCTTATTGATTGATTATTATGCTGGTCAAGAAGACATAAAAGATCTAGCAAGAAAATAAAAGAAGACTTCCATCCTTCAGAATTTAGAGAGAGTTAGTTGACTCAAGAAGGAGTCAAAACAAAACAAAAATAAGGAAGAGACAATACCTTCTCCCCCTTCAGCAGTTCATAGGGAGACAAACAATATTCTAGCCGATTCAGCTGCTGCAGTTGATATGCCCAGAGATATTGCAATAGGGCATAAAAGGCTTACCTAGGGTCGAAAAAAATCTGCAGGAGGAAGAGGAACATACAAGTCCCTCAAGGGACATCCTGAGAAAGAAAAAGATATTTTTTAAAGCTGCCTTTCAACCATGAGCCACTCCATTGATTCTGAGACTCCTTGCCATGGATAAGCAATAGGTGAACTTGTATGGAAAAATTTCATAACATAAGAATACTAGTACATCTTAAAGACTTATGTATGAGACATTGTTTCAATACTAGAAGGGAAATCTATGGTGACTTCTAAATGGATCCATAAAAATCAAGCATGCAGTTGATGAAAGTGTCGAGAAATACAAACTGAGATATGTGGCTAGAGGATTCTCACAAGCAGAGGGAGTGAACTATGATGAGACATATTGATCTAGTTGACCGATGCACTTTCATACACACTACCATCCATGATTTGGAAACTACATCAGATAGATGGATTCTTGATGAATTTGGGTTTCAACAAAAGTGTTGCTAATGCAAACCTATATTACTACATTGGTGACAAAATTCTGATTTTGATGACTTATTTAGGAAGCCGTGTTGTTGGATACAAGCAAGCCTCAACCTATGATTTCGATATGAAGGATCTGGGTATGATGCACTACTTCTTGGGACAAGAAGTATTACAAAGGATCAATAAGACTTTTCTTAAGTCAAGGAAAATATACAATGGAGATATTAAATAAGTTTAGTATGACATAATGCAAATCCATGTCTACACCGATGGTGTTGGATTTGACGAAAAATAAATGATGATGATTCATACGAGATTGATCCACATGTGTACCGACAACTGATTGGATCATTGATGTATCTGGTTAACAATCAAACTTGATATATGCTATGCGACGAATGTTCTTAGTCAATCCATGAGTTAGCCAAGACATAGTCACTAGATAGCAGTAAAGCATGTATTGAGATATATACAAGGCACAGTTGGATATGGCCTGAGATATGCCTCTGGTGTGAACTTGAGTTTGCAGGGAACAATGAACTGAAAGAGCACATTCGATTGTTTTTTTTACCATGAAGTTTTCCATGGTTTCCTGGTGCAACACGAAACAAATATCTATGGCCTTGAGTACCACAAAAGGAGAGTATAAGAGAATTGAGTGTGCGAAGCAGTGTGGCTTCATAAGCCTCTGAGAGATTTACTTGACCATGATATGGATCCTATGATTATAACCAGAACTGTGTGAAGCTCTTTGAGAAACCTATGTTTCATGATAGATTGAAACACGATGAGATAAAATATTATTTTCAGAGACATGATACAGTGGAAAGAAGTACACATGCAATACCTTCCTACACATGAGTAGTTTGCAGACATATTCAACAAACTGACTTGGTGAAGAATACCTCTCTAGTTGAGAGGGATTGTTGATGATTACAACCAAGAAAAATTTCGAGTACTTCCATGAGAGACTTGGCCTGATGGAGAATGACTCCCTAGCTAAGAGGGAGTGTTGATGATTATAGCTGTGTGAGACATCCTCTAGGACATAGACCTGAGAGAGAGCCCCTGAGTCAGGTGTGTGGTTCCTATATGAGACAAAACTAGAACATAGTATTGACCTCCTTACAAAGATTTGAGAAGAAATCTAGATGATTCTCCTATGTAACGTAGTGAGAAAGAAGATCTACTGAGTTAGACGTACCTATGCCTGAGCATAGGTGAATGTGTGAATTCCCGTGAGCTAGGTGCATTGTACTGAGACAGAGATGAAAATAATGTACTAGCCTCCTCTGAGCAGAGAGTTGAGATGATGAACTCCAGATGACTCTCCTGTGTAATGCAGTGGGAAATAAGATCTGTTCAGTTGGACGTGCCTGTGGATGAGCACATGTGAATGTGATCCTAGTGGCTGAGAATGATCTGGATTTAGGAGAGGAACAAATTGATTAACATATTGAATACAATAAACACAGAGATAGGAAGAGTAACAAAAATATCCAGTGAAAAATATCTTCTATTAAATAATGAAATAGGGTGAAGCTGTAAAACTGTAGAACTGAAATTGCTCGAATGGTGGAAGCTATCTTTGAGAAGAGATGTGGCTCCTACGTGCATCCGTCTAAGCAGAAATGGATTCCAATGAGGCTCCATAGGCCTTTTTCATATTACTCAAGAATTCCAAAACCCTAGACATTCAAAAACCTAACCCTAGAAGGTGAAATGCCAAAAGTCATGTGGGCCCTATGGGTAAGTTGGTGTAATTTGGTACCTCAACTTCATAGGGTCATAACTTTTGCATATGACCTCCGTTTTAGGCGCGTGATATCCCGTTGGAAAAATATTTTAGAGAACTACACATTCCACCATCAAAATCTGACTCCGTCTACAGTCTGATTGTGGAGAGCCAAAAAAACAACGTTTAGGGCCACAAAACAACCCTGAAAGTACAACAAGATGTGCTGACATGAAAACATACAAAATAAGCCAGTTGGATTAGGCGAGAGGCCACCTGTGTCCACCTGGAGAATGTGTGAGGCTTCATAAAACCCCAGAAGTGTAGAACTCACAATTATAAAGTAGTACAAAAAGAAGTACTGAACAAAAACAGATATGAGGAACCAGTTGGAATAGGTGGGTGGCCACCAATATCCACCTAGATCAATCCTCCCCCCTTAGGAAGCAATGGTCTCCATTGCATTGATTTACCCCATTAGGGGAGGAAACTTCTACTGGATTTGGCCCCGGGTGAGCCACTTGCCTTGGTGTAGGAGTTGCCCTACCTTAGCAACCCGATAAAGTTGGATCTGCTACTGGTGAGCTCCCTTGACCTGTGCGTCCACGATCTGATCAGTGGATGCTTGTTCCATGCAATCAGGGTTGATCTCTATTGGTGTTAGTTGTTCGACAATCTCATAGGTGTCCAATAATGGTGGAAGATATGGTTGAAGGAGGTCAACATTGAATACTAGATGCAGACCAAGGAAGGGTGGAGTGTTGAGCTCAAAATCATTACTACCCACATCCTTGGTGATAGTGTAAGGCCCATAGTGAAGTGGACGAATCTTTCGATGGGGACCGGTGAGACGCTCCTTCTGCAAATGTAACCAGAATTTGTCGCCAACCTGAAATTGGTGTGGTACCCAGTGTTGATCATGGCACTGCTTGTACTTAGCATTGGATTTTTGCAAAATCTCCTGGACCTGTTGGCGGATGTGTTGAATATGCTCAATGAATATGGTGGCTTTGTTGATTGCAGACTGATCATGGGAAGATTCTGTTTATGTGGTGGAAAGAGGAAGTGAAACATCAATGGGTCCCAAGGGTTGGAATCCTCGACCCACCTCAAATGGGCTATGGCTAGTGGAACTATGGAGAGCTCTGTTGTAGCTATGTTGGACATATGGAAGACTGTCGTCCCATGTATGGGGATTCTTAGAATTGTACATGCGCAAGATGTGCACAATCATCTGATTGATGACCTCGGTTTGGCCATCAGTTTGGGGGTGGAAATAAATGGATTTTGTGAGCTTGCTATCCAATAGAGACCAAAGAATCGACCAAAAGGTGTTGAGGAACCTACTGTCTCGGTCAGAGATGATGGTCTGTGGTATCCCAAAGTGGATCCAAACTCATTCAAAGAAGAGCTTGGTAGTCTCTGCCGCTGTGACATTCTTATTACAAGATGTGAGGATGGACATCTTCGAAAACGGATCAACGACCAAAAACATGCAGTCATTAATGTGCTTTGTGGACGAAAAACTAGACATGTAATCTATTGATATGGATTCCCATGGGTTCTTGAGAATAGGAAGAGGGGTGTATAAGCCTTGCTTATTGATGGTTGGCTTGGAAATGGCACATGCAGTGAAATTTATGATATACTTACTGACGTCTTGTCGAATTTTTGGCCAATAAAAATGTTTTTGAAGAATGGCCATAGTTTTCTCTATGCCAAAATGTCCTGCCACCCAACTGTAGTGGGCTTCCCAAATCAGCTTTGCACGCTCTCTTGTAGGAAAAAAAATATGGTCCAGGTGGCAGAAGAGTCCATCCTAAAGGTGAAAATGAGTGATAGTGGCACTTGTACCCAAGAGATGATATGTGGTGGAAAAGTCTGGATCTTGCTGATAAATTTGAGGCCACTCCGATGCTTCATGTCCACAGGACTGGCACACAATGGTGAGTGTAGCCATAGGAGGCCGATTGAGGCAGTCAATGGCACAATTGGAGATACCTATCTTATAATTGATGTTGAGATGGAAATCCTGCAGGTAGGTGGACCACTTCTAATGGAGGTCGTTCTGAAATTTCCCTTGTGTCTGTATGAACTTTAGAGGCTTGTGATCTTTGTGTATGATCGTCTCTTTTCCTAGAATGTAATGTTTCCATTGACGATAGGCTTGTACAATGGAATACATTTCCTTGTCATAGGTGGGGTATTTCAGGACAGTATCATAGATTATCTCACTGTGGTATGCCACAAGATGCTCGTGCTGAGTGAGGATTGTGCCCACAACATAGTCAGATGTATCAGTCTCAATCTCGAATGGGTGTTGCAGATCGGGAAAGGAGAGTACTGGAGCTGAGCACAAGCGATGTTTCAAATCATCGAATGCTCATTTCTGCTCCTTCCCCCATATTAACTTGGCCCTACCGCCACCCTTGGTCACCTGGATGAGGGCCCATGCAATATGGGAGAATCCCAACATGAACCGTCGGTAGAAATTGGATAGTCCCAAGAAGCTTCGAAGCTCGGTCAGTGTGGTCGGGGCTGGCCAATCATGGATGACTTGGATTTTAGTTGGATCAAGATGTACCCCATGCTCATCAACAATGTAGCCCAGGTATTGGACCCTGTTCATGCCAAAAGAGCATTTTTCCAAGTTGACATAAAGCTTATGCTGCCACAGAGTGCTCAAAAACTGTTGAATATGCCGCATGTGCTCCTCCCACGTTCTACTGAAGATGAGGATGTCATCCAAATATACTACCATAAAGGATTTGGTGAAGGGTCTCAATACATCATCCATCAACCTCATGAAAGTGGCTGGTGCATTTGTTAAGCCAAAGGGAAAGACCAACCATTCTTAGAGACCCTCTTTAGACTTGAAAGTTGTCTTCCAGACATCAGTTGGTTCGATGGGAACCTGGTGGTAGCCAGACTTTAGGTCAATCTTGCTGAAGAAATTTGTTCCCTGAGTTGGTCAAGAAGGTCATCAATCTTGGGAATGGGGTAGCGGTTCCTGACTGTGATTTTGTTTAAGGATCTGTAATCAATGCAGAGTCTCCAAGTCCCGTCCTTCTTTTGCACCAGTACAATCAAGCTTCTACAAGGGGAGGAGATGGGTCTGATGTGTCCCTTTTGAAGAAGCTCTTGGATCTAACGCCTTACTTCATCATTCTCCATTAGCAAGTGCTGATAGACTGGCCCATTAGGTAGAGGTGCGTTGGGGGTCAGATCAATGGGATGGTTGACTTGGAAATGTGTCGGTACCCCTATAGGTGAGGCAAATATGTATTTGTATTATTCCATAATCCCATCCACTTGCTTCTGCTACAAAGAGAGGTGTTGTGTAGAGGCCACAGATGTGGCGATGCCCTTCTACTTACTATGAGAATGAATCACAAAGAATATGAACTTCCTGGTCTGTGAAATGACCTTACTGCATTTCTTAGTAGAGATTAAAGAAATGAATCAAGTTCTTTTGACTACTTCTTTCAACAATGAAATGAATCAGACCCCCCTTGACCCACATCTATGAGTGAAAGATGCATTCTCCTTCCTATGGTTTTTCTGGTTCACTTGGCCAGACTTTGGTGGTAGAGACCATGGAACTGGGTTCAACATTGATAATCCACTTCCCTCCTTAAGGATTTGATTCGAAATTAGAATCAAACTATGACTAAGAAGCTTTTAGCTCCGCCACAAGGGACTACTTGGAGAGGAATTTGTTGATGTTGTGCCAAGGAATTTTATTGTACTCACACCATTTTCCCGTGTCCTTCTTCATCTTCTTGCTTCCCTTCTTATGTTGCGGCTTGGATGGATTGTTGTGAGGGCGACCATCTATACTTGGTCCCTTGTTTTCTGGGTTGGGGTTTCCTTTTCCCTGTTTCGACTGTGAGGGGTTTGTAGATCCAATCTATCGTTGTTTCTGCTTAATGTCATATACCTCTACTTGAGGTGTATCTGAGACCGCATCTCAGAATGTGTTTCACAGTAACTGTATGTAAATGTTTCGGTTCACATATTACCTGACTGAGAACACTTACCATATACCAGATGTCTGTTCTCATATATACGAGATAAATCACTGATCTGTAGGGTGAGAACTTTTGGATCTGAGCTTGTGGCCTGATCTCGTAGATTCTTTAAATTAGAGATCATTTGTGTGCTCAAGTGTTTGCATTTTATCCTGCCAAAAACTGCAAAGCACATCAATTTCATATTTGCCTTGTGAGAGAGATATCTCTCTTGATTTCTGCCAACAACTTCACGCTCAGTAATGTGAAAGGATCCAAGTCTTTCATTTCAATTTCTTCATAAAAACTTCTTCTTAATCTGAGCTATAAAAATTCTTTCCTGTAAGAACCAGATGAAGATTTTGAACAATCTTCACATAAGGATGACAAATTTTTTTTGTCATACCGAGCTCCCAGAGTTATAATTCATGAGGTTGTTTTCATGGATAGCTTCTTGTTTTACTTCACTAGTTTATGCTTCCTGTGCCAGTGCCTTTAGGTGCTAGAGGCTTTTCGCTTCCTTTAATATTTCTTGGCATCAGCTGTTTTCCTCTCAAGGAAACTGATAGAATTCTTGGATTCTATTAAGGTGCTGATTCTGTTGTTGGACAAGGACTAACCCAAATTCAGAGACTGCTCCCTCTGAGTCCAAGAAATCTGCCTTTCTGTCAGTTTGCTCCCTCTGTCAATTTGCTCCGTCGATCCAGAAAAATTGGCCATGTGTTCCAGCTGAGAATGGTTGTCAAAGCTTTCCGAATTCGAACATTTGCAAGTGAAATAGAAGATGCAGCTCATCATGGCATCAATAAGAACCACAAAACTATACATGATGACCAACAAAGGGCCCTCCCAGATCCTGGAATACACATCACCATACTTCACTCTATGTTCGTAGAGGCTCTCCACAAATGCAGTCCCAATAGTTGTTCCCAGGATTATCATGAGACCCACTTGGGTCCTCCCTTTGATTAAATACATGGCTCTAAACAATGCTGCCGAGCCCCGACAATCCTCCATGATGGAGGTCATATTGGCCAAATTGCAGATGAACAAAGTGTGTGCAAACAACACAGAGAAAATTACTCCTAGGCCAAGCACAACATAGATAGCATAGCTTGAAAAAATCCTCATGGAAACCACCACATTTATCACAATCACAAGCAGCAGGAGAAAAACAAAAATGCATCCAATAATGGCAATACAGACCTAGATATAAGTCAATATGACACGTTTCCAGAACTTGCGAATCATGGTGATAGACTTTGCAATTGTAACTTTCTTGCCTGCATACGTTTCAGCCACGGAGTGTACTATTGCAGCTTTGGAAAATAGCCAAAGGGTAATCAAGAAAGGGAAGCAGAATGTCAATGAAAGAACACTCTCAGGTAATTTCCAGCACATGAGTTTAGTAAAATCGCTCTTAGGCAGCCCAGATACATCTGCTACTGATCTAAAACTAAAAGACAGTTTGTCAACCATAGATTGATCTACAAAGGCATTTGAGAGAAGGATTGCAGGTACAGGGCAGATGAATAGCACTGCAATTACCTGGAAGCCTGAGGGATTGAAGCAAAAGATTTTGATGGTTTCTCTCAAGATCTCCAATGCAGTTAGAGAGTTGAAGCGTTGCTCCATGTTTGAGTTCTTAGAGAGTCTGTAGGACAATATATGATGGTCCTCTGTCCCATTATCTCCAATGCTATTTTGTATCCTTGATTCTTCTTCCAATGAAGAACTTGAGCGATGTAAGACATCGAGCTCAATGGTCTCATCACGGTGAGCCATTGCTGGACAATTATTCAAGCCGTTTCTGCAGTAAGCCCTGGTGGGTTTTCGTTTCTAGGCATTGGAATATAAACACAGTTGAGATCTTAGGCAGATCTATCATCTTCAGATGATGATTGTTTTCCAGGAATTTTGCATCAGTCTTTTCCAAGCATTTTGCATTTTGCATCAGTACCTTCTCTTAATTAAATTACAGTAAAAAAGGAGAAGTCTAGTGAAGACCTTTAGAATAAAATGATAGTCTTACTATGATTCAAGACTGGACATGCTAGAAATCAAAGCCTGGGACCTCTACCCTGCTAGCAGGCTATTCTACTATTGGACTACATGCCTCTTTCATGACCTGGGTGTGAATTTCTACATCCAACAAATTCCTTTGTTTTATGGGGGCTTCATACAAGATATGTAGATCTGCTCCATAAAATGACATACATGTTAGGAATCAAGTCTACTCTATTATTTGACCCTCTTTCATGAGCTGCTCGAATTTAGACACTTCATAAAAGGTGAAGTAGGCTTCCAAATTTTCCTTTCACACAAGTACAAGTCAATTAGCAAGTTAAACATTCGCTGTCTCTTTGATATCAATCAGTTTAGATGTCAAGTGGCTTTATCAATAAATATGAAAGAATGATAGGCTGAACAATGATTAACCTTAGCATGCATTTAGGTTGACAATCTAGCATTGTAACAAAACATAAGGCTCTTAGATTATAGACTAAAAGGACATGTTTTGATCATAGCCATAGGTAAGACCCACAGTCATTCAAACCTTTAAACAGATCTTACTTATTGATAGATGTAGAGACAACAAGGAATATAACCTGTTGGAAAGGATATATGCTTGAGATTTAACATCAACCTGTTCTTGCCATGACAGAGGTTTAATTTCCTTTCCATCATCTCCTGATCTGCAAAACAAATACCCAGTGAAGGATCTACATGGGCTCAAGACATCTTCTTGAGCTTCTTCACATCCATAGCTCTGAAACCATGTTAGATTTTAGGGTAGAATTGTAGATCAGTAATTTCTTTTAAAATTTCAGTACTCAAGCAATTAAATCTGTAACTTAAACAAAGTTAGAACATCTAGCATGTAGATCTGTGAAGGACAACCATACACATATACAAGGAACCTTTGTTCTAACATGAATTCAAACTTAGATCTGATATAACAATGTCAACTTCTGATCACATGAATATAAACTCATATCTAAAGTAAGGAACAGATCTGAATACAATAGTAGATCTATATGATTGAGCCAAGATCTCAGATCTAAATTCTGCCTAATCATTCTCAATAAACATATCTTGTAGATCTATACAAAGCTTACTATGATAAACAAATTTTGTAATCAGATTAGATAAGTAGGAAGTAAACTTACCTGGCACACCAGCCTTACCTTTGAAGGAGAAACAGTAACTACAAGAGACTTAGAACAATTTTGATATGCTCAGATAAGATTCAGTTCATAGATCCACTTTGGATCTTTTGCCAATAGAATGAAGGAACTTTCTGGCCACCAGAGAAGAATTAAGCCAACAAATTTTTCACAAGACAAACCCTCACAAGGATACCAAAAACATTCAAAGCACTTGTACAATGAGGCTGTGGATCAAACGCTCATCATAGCTGGAGAGGAGGCCAAACTCTATAGTTTTACCTTAGCAAAGAAAGGTCACAGGCTATAGACTCAATTGACGACAAAGGAGAGAGGACTGTTGTTTGTTTGCATACCACACAGCCATAGAAAAAGGGCCGCAACCTGTTGACACCTCACACTACAGAGTAGAGGATGTCCGAACCTAGGATTCAACAGTCAAAAAGGGGGGCGACACCCTAGAACCCAGCCACGTCAGACTTATTCCAGCCCACATGAGGAGTGGCAGCATTCTAGTAGCCCTCAAAGGAAACCGCTGCCATACATCACACACATAGAGAGGCTGCAGCTAACGTAGACAACAAGAGCTTGCCCTCACACATACAGAAAAGCCGCAGCTACAGTATTAGCAGCAGAGAGGACACAACATCAACAAGTATCAATAGCAGGACAAAGAAGAAGCTCTCCACTGAAATCACAATAGGGCCGCAGCTACTGTAGAGAAGGAAGTGGCTGGCTGAAAAGAAATCATAGAATAAAAACAAGAGAACAACTCCCACAAAAACAAGAGGCCATAGATGATGCTCCACGCTATCTCAAGAGGAATGAATAACAAATAGGTGTAGAGAGGGTTTCTTAAATAGTGCAAAGGTTAGGGTTAGGGCAAGATAAGTTACTTTAAAAAAGTCACATGTTTAAATTCCAAATTTAAACATGTGACAATAATATTTAATTTAACTTTAAGCATTACCCCTTAATAAAACATCAAAAACCCCAAACCAAACAAACAAGGGTGAAAGAGGGTTTGTGAGGTGGAATTACTCATTCCTTCATATCATGTGGTGAACCTATTACTTTATCATCACTGCATATGGGACTTGTCCCTCTTGTGGTTATGTTCTTCCTCAGGGAAGATCATGTACCATCAAGTACTTGCTTTAGAATCAAGTAGCCCTAGGTCTTTTCCTGAGGTCTTATACACCAAGGTCAGAGACCAAGGATCAACCCATGCCCCAAGCATGGGCACCCTGGACCCAGTCCAAGGGCCCTAGATATATCTAGGGTCTTTAACATCTTGGTCCCATACCAAGAAACCCAATGCCCCAGGCATGGGTACCCTGGACCCAGTCCAGGGGCCCTAGACATATCTAGGGTCTTTTGTCATCAACCACCAAGGAACACATCCAAGGATCAATCCAAGCACTAAGAAAGGATTCCATGGAACACATCCTGGGGCCCTAGAACACATCTAGGGACTTATATCATCAACCACCAAGGAACACATCCAAGGATCAATCCAAGCACTAAGCAAGGATTCCCTGGAACACATCTAGGGGCCCCAGAACACATCTAGGGACTTATATCATCAACCACCAAGGAACACATCCAAGGATMAATCCAAGCACTAAGAAAGGATTCCCTGGAACACATCCAGGGGCCCCAGAACATCTAGGGACTTATATCATCTTGGTCTCAGACCAAGAACCCCAGTCATATACTGGGGGCCCTAAGAAGGGTCTTTTGTCATGGCACTGACTGTTTGGTCCCAGACCACATACCCCAGGAGTGCACTGGGGGCCCTAGATCTCGTCTAGGGTCTTAGCCATCCTCCAAGAGAATGGCTCTCGCTGCTGCATATAAATTTAACACTCCCTCTCAGCAAGAGAGGTATTCTTAGCTATACCAAGCTTGTCATGAAAGTATCCAAACTTTATCAAGGGCAGTGGCTTGGTGATAATATCTGCTATCTGTTCTGCTGTCGGAACATACTGAATGCTGAGAACTTTCTTCTGAACTATGTATCGGACATAGTAATATCTCATCACAATGTGTTTTGAAGAACACAGGGTTCTTAGCGAGCTTAAAACTGTTCTGATCTGACACAGTGAATGACTATGGGTTCAAGCTCTGAACTGAACAAGTCTGAGAGAGGCTCCCTGAGCCCCACTGCTTCTCTACTTGCAATGCTAGCAGCTATGAACTTAGCTTCTGCAGTGTATTGGGCTATGGATCCCTATTTCCTGCTGGACCAGGAAATCATTGCTGAACCCAAGCTGAAGCAATAACTTGAAGTATTTTTCAGATCCACTGTACTCCCATCCAATCTGGACTTGTGAAACCATGGAGTCATATACCTCTACTTGAGGTGTATCTGAGACCGCATCTCAGAATGTGTTTCACAGTAACTGTATGTAAATGTTTCGGTTCACATATTACCTGACTGAGAACACTTACCATATACCAGATGTTTGTTCTCATATATACGAGATAAATCACTGATCTGTAGGGTGAGAACTTTTGGATCTGAGCTTGTGGCCTGATCTCGTAGATTCTTTAAATTAGAGATCATTTGTGTGCTCAAGTGTTTGCATTTTATCCTGCCAAAAACTGCGAAGCACATCAATTTCATATTTTCCCTGTGAGAGAGATATCTCTCCTGATTTCTTCCAACAACTTCACGCTCAGTAATGTGAAAGGATCCAAGTCTTTCATTTCAATTTCTTCATAAAAACTTCCTCTTAATCCGAGCTATAAAAATTCTTTCCTGTAAGAACCAGATGAAGATTTTGAACAATCTTCACATAAGGATGACAATTTTTTTTTTTCATACCGAGCTCCCAGAGTTATAATTCATGAGGTTCTTTTCATGGATAGCTTCTTGTTTTACTTCACTAGTTTCTGCTTCCTGTGCCAGTGCCTTTAGGTGCTAGAGGCTTTTCGCTTCCTTTAATATTTCTTGGCATCAACTGGTTTCCTCTCAAGGAAACTGATAGAATTCTTGGATTCTATTAAGCTGCTGATTCTGTTGTTGGACAAGGACTAACCCAAATTCAGAGACTGCTCCCTTTGAGTCCAAGAAATCTTCCTTTCTGTCAGTTTTCTCCCTCTGTCAATTTGCTCCGTCGATCCAGAAAAATTGGTCGTGTGTTCCAGCTGAGAATGGTTGTCAAAGCTTTCTGAATTCAAACATTTGCAAGTGAAATAGAAGATGCAGCTCATCATGGCATCAATAAGAACCACAAAACTATACATGATGACCAATAGAGGGCCCTCCCAGATCCTGGAATACACATCACCATACTTCACTCTATGTTCGTAGAGGCTCTCCACAAATGCAGTCCCAATAGTTGTTCCCAGGATTATCATGAGACCCACTTGGGTCCTCCGTTTGATTAAATACATGGATCTAAACAATGCTGCCGAGCCCCAGCAATCCTCCATGATGGAGGTCATATTGGCCAAATTGCAGATGAACAAAGTGTGTGCAAACAACACAGAGAAAATTACTCCTAGGCCAAGCACAACATAGATAGCATAGCTTGAAAAAATCCTCATGGAAACCACCACATTTATCACAATCACAAGCAACAGGAGAAAAACAACAATGCATCCAATAATGGCAATACAGACCCAGATATAAGTCAATATGACACGTTTCCAGAACTTGCAAATCATGGCGATAGACTTTGCAATTGTAACTTTCTTTCCTGCATACGTTTCAGCCACGGACTGTACTATTGCATCTTTGGAAAATAGCCAAAGGGTAATCAAGAAAGGGAAGCAGAATGTCAATGAAAGAACACTCTCAGGTAATTTCCAGCACATGATTTTAGTAAAATCGCTCTTAGGCAGCCCAGATACATCTGCTACTGATGTAAACCTAAAAGACAGTTTGTCAACCATAGATTGATCTACAAAGGCATTTGAGAGAAGGATTGCAGGTACAGGGCAGATGAATAGCGCTGCAATTACCTGGAAGCCCGAGGGATTGAAGCAAAATATTTTGATGGTTTCTCTCAAGATCTCCAATGCAGTCAGAGAGTTGAAGCATTGCTCCATGTTTGAGTTCTTAGAGAGTCTGTAGGACAATATATGATGGTCCTCTGTCCCATTATCTCCAATGCTATTTTGTATCCTTGATTCTTCTTCCAATGAAGAACTTGAGCGATGTAAGACATCGAGCTCAATGGTCTCATCACGGCGAGCCATTGCTGGACAATTATTCAAGCCATTTCTGCAGTAAGCCCTGGTGGGTTTTCGTTTCTAGGCATTGGAATATAAACCCAGTTGAGATCTTAGGAAGATCTATCATCTTCAGATGATGATTGTTTTTTAGGCATTTTGCATCAGTCTTTTCCAGGCATTTTGCATTTTGCATCAGTACCTTCTCTTAATTAAATTACAGTAAAAAAGGAGAAGTCTAGTGAAGACCTTTAGAATAAAATGACAGTCTTACTATGATTCAAGACTGGACATGCTAGAAATCAAAGCCTGGGACCTCTACCCTGCTAGCAGGCTATTCTACTATTGGACTACATGCCTCTTTCATGACGTGGAGGTGTGTGAATTTATGCATCCAACAAATTCCTTTGTTTTATGGGGGCTTCATACAAGATATGTAGATCTGCTCCATAAAATGACATACATGTTAGGAATCAAGTCTACTCTATTATTTGACCCTCTTTCATGAGCTGCTCGAATTTAGACACTTCATAAAAGGTGAAGTAGGCTTCCAATTTTTCCTTTCACACAAGTGCAAGTCAATTAACAAGATAAACATTCACGGTCTCTTTCATATCAATCAGTTTAGATGTCAAGTGGCTTTATCAATAAATATGAAAGAATGATAGGCTGAACAATGATTAACCTTAGCATGCATTTAGGTTGACAATCTAGCATTGTAACAAAACAGAAGGCTCTTAGCTTATAGAATAAAAGGACATGTTTTGATCATAGCCATAGGTAAGACCCACAGTCATTCAAACCTTTAAATAGATCTTACTTACTGATAGATTTATAGACAACAAGGAATATAACCTGTTGGAAAAGATATATGCTTGAGATTTAACATCAACCTGTTCTTGCCATGACAGAGGTTTAATTTCCTTTCCATCATCTCCTGATCTGCAAAACAAATACCCAGTGAAGGATCTACGTGGGCTCAAGACTTCTTCTTGAGCTTCTTCACGTCCATAGCTCTGAAACCATGTTAGATTTTAGGGTAAAATTGTAGATCAGTAATTTCTTTTAAAATTTCAGTACTCAAGCAATTAAATCTGTAACTTAAACAGAGTTAGAACATCTAGCATGTAGATCTGTGAAGGACAACCATACACATACAAGGAACCTTTGTTCTAACATGAATTCAAACTCAGATCTGATATAACAATGTCAACTTCTGATCACATGAATATAAACTCAGATCTAAAGTAAGGAATAGATCTGAATACAATATTAGATCTATATGATTGATCCAAGATCTCAGATCTAAATTCTGCCTAATCATTCTCAATAAACATATCTTGTAGATCTATACAAAGCTTACTATGATAAACAAATTTTGTAATCATATCAGATCCAAATCAAGGAAGATAAGTAGGAAGTAAACTTACCTGGCACACCAGCCTTACCTCTCAAGGAGAAACAATAACTACAAGAGACTTAGAACCATTTTGATATGCTCAGATAAGATTCAGTTCATAGATCCACTTTGGATCTTTTGCCAATAGAATGAAGGAACTTTCTGGCCACCAGAGAAGAATTAAGCCAACAAGGTTTTCACAAGACAAACCCTCACAAGGATACCAAAAACATTCAAAGCACTTGTACAGTGAGGCTTTGGATCAAACCCTCATCATAGCTGGAGAGGAGGCCGGACTCTATAGTTTTACCTTAGCAAATAAAGGTCACAGGCTATAGACTCAATTGACGACAGAGGAGAGAGGATTGCTATTTGTTTGCATACCACACAGCCATAGAAAAGGGGTCGCAGCCTGTTTAAACCTCACACTACAGAGTAGAGGATATTCGAACCTAGGATTCAACAGTCAAAAAGGGGGGCGGCACCCTAGAACCCAGCCACGTCAGACTTATTCCATCCCACATGAGGAGTGGCAACATTCTAGCAGCTCTCAAAGGAAACCGCTGCCATACATCACACACATAGAGAGGCTGCAGCTAACGTAGACAACAAGAGCTTGCCCTCACACATACAGAAAAGCCGCAGCTATAGTATTAGCAGTAGAGAGGACGCAACATCAACAAGTATCAACAACATGACAAAGAAGAAGCTCTCCACTGAAATCACAATAGGGCCGCAGCTACTGTAGAGAAGGAAGTGGCTGGCTGAAAAGCAATCACAGAAGAAAAACAAGAGAACAGCTCCCACAAAAACAAGAGGCCATAGATGATGCTCCACGCTATCTCAAGAGGAATGAATAAAAAATAGGTGTAGAGAGGGTTTCTTAAATAGTGCAAAGGTTAGGGTTGGGGCAAGATAAGTTACTTTAAAAAAGTCACATGTTTAATTTCCAAATTTAAACATGTGACAATAATATTTAATTTAACTTTAAACATTACCCCTTAATAAAACATCAAAAACCCCAAACCAAACAAACAAGGGTGAAAGAGGGTTTGTGAGGTGGAATTACTCATTCCTTCATATCATGTGGTGAACCTATTACTTTATCATCACTGCATATGGGACTTGTCCTTCTTGTGGTTATGTTCTTCCTCAGGGAAGATCATGTACCATCAAGTACTTGATTTAGAATCAAGTAGCCCCAGGTCTTTTCCTGAGGTCTTATACACCAAGGTCAGAGACCAAGGATCGACCCATGCCCCAGGCATGGGCACCCTGGACCCAGTCCAGG
>ML778142.1:401375-461955 GCA_009831015.1 Picea engelmannii | reverse complement strand
AGGGGCCCCAGAACACATCTAGGGACTTATATCATCAACCACCAAGGAACACATCCAAGGATCAATGCAAGCACTAAGCAAGGATTCCCTGGAACACATCCAGGGGCCCTAGAACACATCTAGGGTCTTATATCATCAACCACCAAGGAACACATCCAAGGATCAATCCAAGCACTAAGCAAGGATTCCCTGGAACACATCTAGGGGCCCCAGAACACATCTAGGGACTTATATCATCTTGGTCTCAGACCAAGAACCCCAGTCATATACTGGGGGCCCTAAGAAGGGTCTTTTGTCATGGCACTGACTGTTTGGTCCCAGACCACATACCCCAGGAGTGCAATTGGGGCCCTAGATCTCGTCTAGGGTCTTAGCCATCCTCCAGGAGAATGGCTCTCGCTGCTGCATATAAATTTAACAGTTCTCCTATGAGACACAATGAGATAGAGATATGGACATCCCTATGAATGTTCCCCTAGTGGTTGAGTACTAGTGGGTGTATGATATCCCTTGCTATATTGTTCAAGAGTCAGAATTACTTGTAACCCTAATTGTAATGTAAAGGGTACAGGTTGGCCCCACCTTAATGTAAAAGATAATTAATCTGGTAATTATTAATTATATTGTGAGTTAGTGAGGTCAGCCATGTTGTGCCAATAGACACTTCTATTGACAGGTTCAGTCTAATATAAGTAAAGGTAAATTCCCCATTAAAGAATCATATCTTAATTGTGAGTTTGGAAATTTCAGCAAGTACATCTTCTTGGGAAAAGTGCACACCTCTCTTGGGTACTAGTCTTATAGGGTTTGTGAGCACCATTTTGTGTTCTAGGTTTTCTTGGTGGTGGAGGTATTTCTCTTGAAGAATATAACAAAGGATTGGCTGGGTTTTCTTCCCTTTTTGAGAAGGGTTTCACATGATACTTCTTGTGTACTTGTGCATGGTGTTTCTTCTTGTGATCTTGGTTGCTACAACAAAATTATTTATGGTTTAAGTAAAATGCTAAAATGGAATGAAATTCATGCTTAAACTTAGGAAAAGGTGCATCAGAGGTTAGATCAATTGGATTCTTGACTTGGTAGTGCATCGGTACCCTGATGGGTGAGGAGAAGATGTCTTCGTACTCTTCCATGATCACGTCCACTTGATTCTACTGCAAAGAGAGGCTCTGTGTAGAGGCCATGGATGTGGCGACGTCTTTATACTTACTGTGAGCACAGATCACAAAGAAGAGTAAATTCCCAGTTTGTGAAATGACTTTACTACATTGCTTAACAAAGATTAAAGAAATATCTGTAGGTGGCGCTACCTCTGGTCTCATGTACAATTGTCTACCCAATGTAATAATAACACTACGAGGTCTAGACTCATACAAAACATGTCACTTCCACAGATATGGTTGTCCTAAAAGAACTTCAAAAACTTCAAGGGGAGAAATATCACACAATACCTCATCTATGAAGGGCTTGATGTCGTAGGGTAGACGACACTGTTGGCTACCTCGAAGATCTCTTCCTTGGTGAATCCAAACGATGGTGTAGGGATGTGGGTGTGGTTTTGTCAACAAGTGTAGCCATTTGAAGAACTCTACTGAGATCAAGTTATTCTGACTGTAGCTATCAACAATGAAATGAAGAAGAGCCCCTTTTACCCACATATGTGAGTGAAAGAGGTGTTTCACTTCTTATGGTTCTTCTGGTTTTCTTGGATGGACTTTGGTTGTAGTGATAGTGGCACTAGGTTCAACATCGATAATCCACTTTCCTCTTTCTGGATTTGATTCTGAGTCAAAATCTTCGTATGACTTGGAAGATTTCAGTTCAACCACCAGTGACTGCTTGGAGTGACATTCTTTGGTGTTGTGCCAAGGGATTTTATGGTATTCACACCATTTTCCCGTGTCCTTCTTTGAATTATCATTACCCTTCTTGTATTATGGATTGGACTGGTTGTCCTCAGAGTGGACATATTTTCTCTGTCCCTTGTTTTTTGGGTTGGGGTCACCTTTTCCCTGCTTCGACTGTGAGGAGTTTGCAGATCCAAACTCTTGCCTCTTTTACTTAAATTTTTGCTTGATCTTGACAACATATCTATAAGTCGTACCTAATGATATGATGCCCATAAAATCCATTTCTGTTTGAATATATCTGTGCATACATCTGCGGTATTTGAGCACTAGATGTCATTCAAAGACTTTGATACCCAATTTGGTGTATAGGGTATGGAAAATATTTGTGAGATATGGTACTGTCTAGTCCCTTTCCTGACACATGGTGGTTTATCTTATGTACTGGTCCTCGTAGCTTCCAACAGGGTAGTACTATTCTTTAATGACATCCTTGAAGGAATCCCACATAGGGGCACCCAAAAATATTACACAATCCTCTATGGCCCTTTGCTCAGAGTAAGTATCCCACCTGTCCTTAACATGGGGAATGGCCTTGAGGAGTGAAAAAGTAATATTTTCCCTATCGGAAACATTGTGGACCGAAAAATACCCTTGGAGCAAATTCATCCATTTATTTACAACATCCACATCTATTAGTCCTTCAAATAATGGAATATCAAAATTTACTTGTACCTTGAAGGGGGTTGTGTGGCTGCTTGATGAAGATGCATCGCCTATGGGCAACCTTCGAAGGATCTGTGAAAAGTTGTCCATCATTTCATTCCTTTTTCGCACAAGGGCTTCCTCGAGCAACATCTTAAATGGATCTCTTGCTCCATCATCTTTCTTTTCATCCTCCATGGGTTGTTGTTGGGCTCGACGCGACCAATCTTGAAAAGGCTCAACTGGTTCGAGTCCCAACTTCTTGTACCCAGATCTTGTTGGGGACATGCACGAAGAAAAATAAATGAAGAGTAGAGTGCTCTGATACCACTGATCTGGATTTGTGAGCAGAATGAAATTAATAATAGACTGAATACAATAACACAGAGATATGGAGAGCAACAATAGATATTGAGTGAACAAAAATTTCTATTGAATAAATAAAATAGGATGAAAATGTAAAACTGCAGAACTGAAAATGACTTGCTCGAATGGTGGTAGCTATCTCTGAGAAGAGATTTGGCTGCTACAAACATATGTCTGAGTAGAATGATTATAATGAGACTCCAAATGAATTTTTAACATTACTCATGAATTCCAAAACCCTAGACATCCAAAAACCTGACCCTAGGAGGTGAAATGCCAAAAGTTATGTGGGCCTCGATGGGTAAGTTTGTACCTCAACTTCCCGGGGTCATAACTTTTGCACACAACCTTCATTTTAGGCATGTGATAACCCATTGGAAAGGTCTTTTCGAGAACTACACATTATGCCCCAAAATGACCCTGAAATTACATAAATATGTACTGACATGAAAACATCCACAATCAAAGAGTTGGATTAGGTGGGTGGCCACTAGTCTCCACCTGGAATATGTGTAGGGATTCAAACAACCCCAGAAGTGTAGAACCCACAATTACAAATAATTATAGAAGAATGTGCTGAACTAAAAACTGTCAAGAGGATTCAGTTGGAATAGGTGGGTGGCCACCAATATCCACTTGGATCAGTCCTCCCCCCTTAGGAAGCAATGGTCTCCATTGCGTTGAGTTCCCCCATCAAGTGAGGAAACTTTTGCTGAATTTGGAACCTGGTGAGCCACTTGCCTTGGTGTAGAATTTGCCCTACCTTGACAACCTGATAAATATGGATCCTCTATTGATGAGTTCCTTGACATGTGTGTCCACTATCTAATCAGTGGATTCCTTTTCCATGCAACTAGGGTTGATCTCTTTTGGTGTCAGCTATTCTACGATCTTTGATGTGTCCAATAATGGTTGAAAATATGGCTGAAGGAGGTCCACATTGAACACTGGGTGCAAGCCAAGGAAGGGTGGAGTGTTGAGCTCAAAAACATTGCTACCCACAACCTTGGTGATAGTGTAAGACCCATAGAGAAGTGCACATAGCTTCTGATGGGGCTTTGTAAGGTGCTCTTTCTACAAATGTAACCAGACTTTGTCTCCCACCTAAAACTTGTGCGGTACCTGGTGTTTATCATGGTGCTACTTGTACTTATCATTGACTTTCTGTAAAATATCATGGACTTGTTGGTGGATGTGTTGAATCCACTCAATGAATAGAGTGTCTTTGTTGGCCTTAGATTGAACATGGGAAGAATCTATCTATGTTGTTGCAATAGGTAGTGCAACATCAATGGGACCCAAGGGTTGGAATCTCAACCCCACCTGAAAGGGGTTATGGCGGGTGGAGCTATGGAGATCCATGTTGTAGCTCTACTGAACATAGGGAAGACTCTCATCCAATGTACACAGATGCTTACAGTTATACATGCACATGATGTGCACAATCATTCAATTAACGACCTCTTTTTGGCCATCAATTTGAGAGTGGAAGGCAGTGGATTTAGTGAGCTTGGTGTCCAACAGTGACCAAAGACTCAACCAAAATGTGTTGAGGAAACTGCTATCTCGATCAGAGATATTGTCTGTGGTATCCCAAAATGGACCCACACTCGTTTGAAGAAAATATTGGCAGTATCTACCATTGTGATTCTCTTCTTGTAGGTTGTGAGAATGGCCATCTTCGAAAATCGATCAACCAACACAAATACACAATCATTTCCTTTCTTGGTGGATGAAAGGCTAGACATGTAATCCATCGAGATGGATTCCCAAGGCCTCTCAGGAGTAGGAAGAGGGATGTATAAGCCTTACTTATTGATTGTTGGCTTAGAAATGGAAGAGGTAGTGCAAGATATGACATACTTGTTGATGTCCTGTTGAAATTTTGGCTAATAAAATGTGTCTATAGAACGACCACAATTTTCTCCATGCCAAAATGTCTTGCCATTTGACTGTAGTGAGCCTCCCAAATAAGATTTGCACGCTCGCTTGTAGGAATATAGAGATGGAACAAATGGAATAACATTCCATCCTGAATATGAAAATATGTGACATTCACGCCTCTACCCAAGAGATGATAGGTGGTGGCAAAGTCCGGATCTTGCTGATAAAGTTTGTGCCACTCATATGCCTCATACCCACATGACTGGAGCATTGTGGTGAGTGCAGCCACTGGAGTTTGACTGAGGCACTCAGTGACATGATTTGTGCTCCCTATCTTATACTTGATGTTGAGATGGAACTGATATAGGTAGGTGGACCACTTCTAATGGTGGTCATTCTCCAAATTCCCCTGTGTCTGTATGAAAAGCAGAAGCTTGTGATTAATGTGGATGATCGTCTCCTTTCCTAGAATGTAATTTTTCCATTGACGACATGCTTGTACAATGGAATACATTTCCTTGTCATAGGTGGGGTATTTCCAGACAGAATTTGATAGTTTCTCACTATGGTATTCTATTAGATGACCATGTTGTGTGAGAATTGTGCCTACAACATAGTCCAACGTATCAGTCTCAATATAAAATGGTTGTTGCATATCGGTAAATGAGAGTATTAGAGCTGAGAGAAAGCGATGTGTTAGATAATCAAATGCTTGTTGTTGTGACTTCCCCCATGTGAAATTCTCCCTACCACCACACTTGGTCACTTGGCTAAGGGCCCATGCAATATGGGAGAATCCCAACATGAACCGTTGGTAGAAGTTGGCAAGTCCCAAGAAGCTCCAAACCTCAGTTAGTATGGTCGGGGCTGGCCAGTCACAAATGACTTGGATCTTAGCTAGATCCACATGTACCCCATGCTCATCAACAATGTAGCCCAAGTATTGGACCCTGTTCATGCCAAAGGATCATTTTTTGAAGTTGGCATATAGCTTGTGCTTCCACATAGTGCTCAAAACCTGCTGAATATGATGCATGTGCTCCTCCCAAGTTCTGCTGAAGATGAAGATGTCATCCAAATATACCACCACAAAAGAATTGATGAAGGGTCTCAATACATCATCCATCAACCTCATGAAATTCGTTGGTGCATTTGTTAAGCCAAAGGGCATGACCAACAATTCGAAGAGACCTTCTTTAGATTTGAAATTTGTCTTCCATACATCAGTTGGCTAGATGGGAACCTATTGGTAGCCAGACTTGAGGTCAATCTTGCTGAAGAAAGTTTCCCCCTTGAGTTGTTCAAGAAGGTCGTCAATTCGGGGAATTCTGTATCGTTTCCTGATTGTGATTTTTTTTAATGCTCTGTAATCAATGTAGAGCTTCCAGGTCCTATCTTTATTATGCATTAGTACAATTGGGCTTGCACAAGGGGAGGATATGGGTCTGATGTGTCTCTTTTGAAGAAGCTCTTGGATATGACGCTTGACTTCGTCATTTTCCATCAACGAGCTATGATAGACTGGTCCATTAGGAAAACATGCACCGAGGGTTAGATCAATTGGATGTTTGACTTGGTAGTGCATTGGTACCCCAATGGTTGAGGAGAGGATGTCTCTGTAATCTTCCACTATCCTGTCCACTTGATTTTGCTGAAAAGAGAGGCTCTCTGTAGAGGCCACGAATGTGGTGACAAACTTCTTCTTACTGTGAGCATGGATCACAAAGAAGAGGAACTTCCCAGTATGTGAAATGACCTTACTACATTTCTTAGCAGAGATTAAAGAAATAGTGGTAGGTGGTGATACCTCTGGTATGATGTACACTTGTATACCCAAAGTAATAATAACACTACGGGGTCTAGAATCATACACAACATGTCACTTCCACAAATATGGTTTTCCTAAAAGGAAATTAAAAAATTCAAGGGGAGAAACATAACACAATACCTTGTCTTTGAAGGGCTTGATGTCGTAGGGCAGACAACACTGTTGGCTGATGCGAAGATCTCTTCCTTGGTGAATTCAACCGATGGTTTAGGGCTACGGGTATGGTGTTGTCGACAGGTCCAACCACTTGATAACCTTTGCTGAGATTAGGTTCTTCTAATTTCTGCTATCGACAATGAAATGAAGCATTTCCCCATTTACCCACATATGTGAGTGAAAGAGGCGTTTCCCTTCCTCTGGTTCTTCTGGTTCACTTGGATGGAATCTGGTGGTAGCAACAGTGGCAATGAGTTCAACATTGATAATCCACTTTCCTCCTTCTAGATTTTATTTGGAGTTAGAATTTTCCTCTGACTCAAAATCTTTCAGTTCAGCCACTAGTGACTGCTTGGAGAGACATTCTTCAGTGTTGTGCCAAGGGATTTTATGGTATTCACACCATTTTCCCATGTCCTTCTTCGAATACTCATTACCCTTATTGTGTTGTGGCTTGGACTTGTTTTCCTAAGAGTGGCCATCTTTTCTCTGTCCCTTGTTTTTTTGGTTGGGGTTGCCTTTGCCCTACTTCAGTTGTGAGGAGTTTGCAGATCCAAACTCTCACCTCTACTGCTTAAATTTTTGGTCGATCTTGACAACATATCTATAAACCATACCCAATGATGTGATGTCTAAAAAATCCATTTATGTTTGAATGTATCTATGCCGAAATACGCGGTATTTGAGCACCGGATGTCGTTCAGAGTCTTTGATACCCAATTTGGTTTGAAGGGTATGAAAAATATTGGTAAAATTTGGTACTTTATGGTCCCTTTCCTAACGCAGGGTGGTCCATCTTGTGTACTGGTCCTCGTAGATTCCAACATGGTAGTACTATTATTTAATGGCATCCCTAAAGGAATCCCACGTGGGGGAGACTACAAATATTGGAGATTCCTCTATGTCCCTTTGCTTAGAGTAAGTATCCCACCAGTCTTTAACATGGGGGATGACATTGAGGAGTAAAAAGTAATGTTTTCCCTATCGGAAAAATTGTTGACCGAAAAATACCCTTCGAGTAGATTCAACCATTTATCTACAACATCTACATCTATCAGTCCTTCAAACAATGGAATATCAAAATTTACCTGTACCTTGAAGGGGGTTGCGTGGACGCTTAATGAATATGCATCTCCTGTGGGAAACCGCCGAAGGATCTGTGCAAAGTTTTCCATCATTTCGTTCCTTTATCATGTAAGGGATTCCTCGATAAAATTTTTAAAAGGATATCCTGCTCCATCATATTTCTTTTCATCCCCCATTAGTTGTTTTCAGGCTCAGTGCGACTGATCTTGCAAAGGCTCGACTGGTTCAAGTCCCAATTTCTTGTACCCAGATCTTGTCAGGGACATGCATGAAGAAAAATAAATGAAGAGCAAACCACTTTGATACCATTGATCTGGATTTATGAGAGGAACGAAATGAATAACATACTAAATACAATAACACAAATATATGAAGAGAAACAACAGATATCCAATGAACTATAACTTCTATTGAATAGATAAAATACGGTGAAATTATAAAACTATAGAACTGAAAACAACTTGCTCGAATGGTGGTAGCTATCTATGAGAAGAGATGTGGCTGCTACACACATCCATCTGCGCATAATGATTACAATGAGGCTCTAGATTCCTTTTTAGCATTAATCATGAATGCTAAAACCCTAGTCATCTAAAAACCTAACCCTAGGAGGTGAAACACCAAAAGTTATGTGGGCCCTGATGGGTAAGTTGGTACCTCAACTTCTCGAGGTCGTAAATTTTGCATACCACCTCTATTTTAGGCACATCATAGCCCCTTGGAAAGGTATTTTCTATAACTACATACTATGCCATCAAACTTTGACCCTATCTACAATTTGACGGTGTTAAGCCAAACAAATACTGTTTAGGGCCCCGAAACAACCTTGTAAGTACAAAAAGACGTATTGACATGAAAACATCCAAAATCAGCTAGTTGGATTAGGTGTGAGGCCACCAATATCCACCTGGAATTTGTGTAGGGCTTCAAACAACCCCAAAAGTGTAGAACCCATAATCACAAAGAATTACAGAAGAACGTGATGAACTAAAAATTGTCAAGAGGAGCCAATTGGAATAGGTGGGTGGCCACCAATATCCACTTGGATAACTCCAACTCCCCAATTCTCTGGATACAACCATAAGGATGCTACAACCCCCTATGTTCTCTGGCTACAATTGAAAGGTGGCTACAACCACCTGTCCTTACCCAGTCCTGCCACCCATAAGTTAAATTCCAAATAGATGATGAAACCACTACCACACTTTCACTGTGAGATATACCACTATAAACTTGTACCAATTTATGCCAACAACCTGTACCCAACCTATAACAATAGCACGTGATCAACCTGTACCTCTAATATGCTTGTACCAACAAAAACCAATAGGTCCATGACCTGTCTGTGCTGCATCTCACGTATGCACGTGACTTGTCTGTACTTCAGCCTGCATATGTACACACCCTGTCTATATTTCAGCCTGGTGCACCTTTTGAAAACTAGGGTTTTCACCTTTCTAAAAAAATATGACCCTTTGCTGTCTTTGTCACCTCAACCTACAACTTGTCACTATGTCCAAACTATAGTTTTTCCCTATGAATACATCCTCATACATATCCTTTAACCAAATGCATCGATGTCTCTCTATTCATGTGCCATACATGTGTATACAATCATGATCAAGTGTAATAACCTTCACATGGACTAGATATCAAAACCTCACTGATATGCAACCTCAAACTATACCAACAACTTTAACAACACAACATAACCAAAATCCCCAACCATGTATCACAAAATCCCTCAACCATGTACCAAGAAATACAAGATATGCCTCGACACTCAAAATAACAATATGTACCAATGATAAATATCAGATATACCAACACTATGTTTCTGTAGGTCTAGGTTATACAGTAAGTTCCATGCAACCAATAAACTCTCTAGGGAAAATCCTCAAGGCCCCATAACCATATCTCATGTAGACAACAATATCCAACTACACATTAAAATAAGACATACCTTTTGAACTTGTAGATAGATCTGTTGTACCTGATCACTATAGACCTTCTTGGGAGCTTGCTTCCAGACTCTAGAGACTTGGCATCTTCATCACCTCAATATTTCATGGCTTTTCCCACTTGTACAGGAATGTTCCTTCTTCAACATATGTATGTACGGGCTCTGTCATCTTTCAACATGTGTATGTACACATTTTTCTCCACTGTAGCCCGCGTACACCTAAAAAACTAGGGTTTTTTTTCAGTATTTCTGCAATTTCGAAACTTTCATGATTAACTATATCTCACTTCCTCAAACTTGCGTAAATTCAGATGTATCTACATGTACTTACAATAAAATTTTCAGAAATAATAGATATTCAATGTTCTCATTAGATTCTAATAGGAGATTGTTGATTAATTGAGTTGGTTGTCATTGATGTCAACCCTTGAAGCAAGTCTAGTAGCAAATTTCAGTATCCTTAGTAATATGGTTAAGGGACCCAAGTTTGTTTGAGGTATAAAGGTATGGAGATCGGTATATTTGTAGGTAATACTATTCTATATGGATAGTACATGTCGTTCCATTTCCAGTGATATGTGAAACGCCACATAACTCCTCACGGTTAGAGAGTTATGGTCTTGTGAAGTTGGAGAACCCTCATGAGTTTTCTAGAAGCCTCTAGAAGGTCAAAGAAGTCAAATTAATATAGAAGCTCCTAGAAGAAGTTGACTAGTCAAGTGGGTGAAACTAGGAGTTAATCTTGGGTTAAGTGGTTGCATTAAGAAAATAATTAAAAATAAATTAGTTGCAACTAGAAGTGGAGAAATTACTATTTGTGGATAAAGTGGTTGTAAGTGGACAAGTGGTTAGAAGTGGGTTAGCCTTAAAGAAGGAAGTTGGGTTAAGTTGGTTAGAAGGTAACCCCTTGGGGAAGCTACTTGGAGAGTATAAATAAGAGAGAAAGGGTCTCCTATTAGAATCTAATGAGCCCATTGAATATCTATTATTTGTGAAAATTTTATTGCAGGTACACATAGATACATATGAAGTTACACAAGTTTGAGGAAGTGAGAGAGGGTTGACAATGAAAGTTTCAGAATTGTAGAAATACTGAAAAAACCCTAGTTTTTGAGGTGTACACGGGCTACGATGGAGACAAGCGCGTACATACGCATGATGAAGGAGGGCATAATGTGTACATACACATGTTGAAGAAGGAACGATCATGTACAATTTGGAAAATCCATGAAAGCTTGAGGTGATGAAGATGATAGGTCTCTAGAGTCTGGAAGAAAGCTCCAAGGAAGGTCTACAGTGATCAGGTATAATAGATCTATCTACAGGTTCAAAAGGTATGTCTTGTTTTTATGTGTTGTTGGATATAGCTGTCTACATGAGATATGGTTGGTTTGAGGATTTTACCTAGAGAGGATATTGGTTGCATGGAACTTACTGTATAGGCCAGATCTACTGAAACATAGTACTGGTATATCTAATATTTATCATTGGTACATCTTGTTAGTTTGAGTGTTGATGAATCTTTTGTATTTCTTGGTACATGGTTGAGGGATTTTGGTTATGTTATGTTGCTAAAGTTGTTGGTATAGTTTGAGGCTATATATCAATGAGGTTTTGATGTCTAGTCCATGTGAGGGTTATTACACTTGATCATGATTCTATACACATGTATGGCACATGACTAGAGAGACATAGATGCATTTGGTTAAAGGATATGTATGAGAATTTATGCATAGGGCACAACTATAGTTTGAACACAGTAACATTGTGCAGGTTGAGGTGACAGAGACAACAAAGGGTCAGATTTTTTCAGAAAGGTGAAAACCCTGGTTTTCAGAAGGTGTACGTAGGCTGCAGTATATAAATGCTGTGTACATATGCAGGCTGCAGTACAAACAGGTTGTGTACATATGTGAGATACAACACATACAGGTTGCACACCTATTGGTTTTTGTTGGTACAAGCAGGTTACAGGTACAGGTTGATCACAAGATATTGGTATAGGTTGGGTACAGGTGGTTGGCATAGATTAGTACATGTTTATAGTGGTATATCTTATAGTGAAAATGTGGCAGTGGTTTCATCATATATTAGAAATTTAACTTCAGGGTGACATGACGAGGCAATGGTAGGTGGTTGTAGCCACCTTCCAGTTCTAGCTGGAGAACAAAGGGGGTTGTATCCTCCTTCTGGTTGTAGCCAAATAATTGGGGAGTTGGAGATTCCCTCAGGTTGTAGCCTGAAAATAGGGGGTTGGAGCCTCCTTCTAGTTGCAGCTAGAAAAAAAAGGAAGTTGGTGCTTCCAATGAATGTAATTCTTAAAGACATATAAGAAAAAACATTCCATGGTTTTCTCTCGCATTGGGTTTCCACGTAAAATAATGGTGTACTGTGTATGTGTGTGATTGCTCATTGTTTATGGTTTATTTATTCTGCACATGATTGAATGTTGTTGGTAAATTGATCATAAAGAAAAAAAACACTTATATACCGTGGTTAAAAAGGATTAAAAATCTCTATTACTGATTCACCCCCCCTCTCAGTAATCCAACAAATATATGTCCTGGTATGGTTATGTAAAAACCAATGGTGCATTTGGTTAAAATGGTTGCACTGTAATGTTAAATTTTATATATCGTAAATTTATCGACACACTTAATTAAGTTGAATGCACTAGTGTGGGGATAAACCAATTACGTATCGATTGCGAGACATTCTAAAGGATGCAACACTTTGTTTTTAAAATTTATCGTGGTGCTCTTCCTTGAAAGGCACTGATGCGTATGTTTATATTAGACGCACTGGACACAGTGCTTACTGTGAATTTAACACAAGACACATTGCTTCGGGGTCAGCTGAAGCATTTAGGTGCACCATGTGGAATTGGAAAAACAAAATAGAAAAAAATGCCAAATTTTAAGCTAAATTCAAATTTTAATTGGATGAAAATGAAAATAGGAAGGAATTAAGAAATTTAACTTTCTCTTATGTCCCGATGAGGCATGGTTTCACCATTGAGTGGAAATTAAAATTTGTGGTAATTTCCAAAATTTGGAAATGTGTGGAATCTATCAATGGAGCTAACCAAGTCACTATAGAGCACCAGAAACATGGTGTCTTTGGAAGGATTGCTTGAGAGTTTGGAATCATGGGATGAAGTGTAACAATGAAAATAGTTTTGGTATTTTTTTTTTCATTTACCCTACCATGGTGCACTTGATGACAATAATGCACACTGGTGTTGTTATAGATTTAGTTTCCACCCTACATGCCAGAAGGGAATCTAGCAGAAGATGAAAGCCAAAACACATTTCTTGCTTCATATTTAGGACATTTTTGAGGGTCATCGTAGGAATAATAGGAGACAACGTGCGATGATCATCATATGTCATTAGTACTGCAACAAGTGAAGATATATGAAACCTTCTAGATTCGATGATTTACACAGAGCTAAGCGATGGGTGAGTTGTATATTCATGGCATGAGCCTAGGAACTCACATTATTCAAGTTTCTAATGGGTTATAGAAGGTCTAGAAGCCCTCCCAAGCCTCTTCCAAGGATATATATAATAAAGACAAGTCTCAAGCAAGAGAGAGGAAGAATCATTTGTAGAGTTATACTGTTCAATTGCAGAGGTGATTTTCCTATTCAGAGAAACCATCAATCAGATTGATTTGTCTGATCAAGAAGTTGAGGAAAAACAAGGAGAAAGGAGACAAAGGGGAATTGTATCAACATCCAAGGTATTAAAATTTGATGTATTTCTTCTATATTCATCAATAGATCACTGGTTTTCCTCCTACAAGTGTTTTTAATTGATGTAAAAATATGGTATGGTTTATTCCATTATAGATAAGATTAGATCCAAGTTGAATCTAGGATTCTAACAGAAAGTAGAGAGGTAGAAAGGAATTGCTTATCTTTTGTGTGCAAGAAGTAGGTTGCAGATATTGGAGCTACAACTTTAGATCTTCATCAGCTGGGATATACAAAGGAAAACCTACAATGAAAGGTATGCTATCTTTACCACTCCATAGGTTAATTGTGAATCTATTTGATTGAGTCTAGGAAACCCATAGAATTATAGACCCACTATCTGTCTAGGCTCAATAGGTAGATATTAGGGATATCTTCTTACCATATTGGTGATATTTCTCCAATAACAAGTGTGTAATGGTCAACGACACTGGTGCGCTTTTATCAATTCTTGTTATTTTTATTATAATGTATGACGATGCTTTTAAACATTGAAGCACCAGTGCTTAAGTTTTTATGTGCACACTAGTGAGTATGTACCTTAAAGTAACACTGATAAAAAACCATCCTCAAAAACCTCCATTCACCCGTCTTTGCTAACAAACTCCATAATAAATAGAGAAGGTATAATTTTTTTAGGGAGGTTCCGTAAAAAATTCTGAAATAAGGTGTTCTCCTTTTCATGGAGGTTGCATTCAACAATGGTTATACAGGGGAAAACCATTACGCACTTTCATGGTTCTATAGCCTTTCCATTTCCAACCTCAACATGGCCTCACACATGGGCATCTCTATTGGAATCAATTCCCTTCAACACTCATGCATCATAGACAACCCAAAATGCATACCTTCATGGTTTCTATTACATTAATTGATTCTACTTGATCAAATGATATTTTGTAGAAGCTTGCAGGATCCCTTCATCAATTCTCTTGGTCAACATTCACACCATCCTCCTTTGTCTGCATATGGATGGATTTCATATGTAGCAGTATAATCAACATATTCAGCCATGATATAAACAATTTTCTTGAATACATAATCCACCATTAGTCACATTCAAATATCATAGCATCATTATTTCATATATAACATCAGACCACTCTCATTCTACAAGCATGCTATAAACATGTTCAAGAATGTCCATATTCACAAATGCACATCAGAATGCACCAAGCATTTAATTCTCATCATGCCTACTCATGTAAATGCATTCTAGATTTACTATATGCATCATGCATCACTTGCATTATGCACTTCAATGTACATTTATTTCAACTTTATTTAATTATTTATTTTTGTTGTTGTAGATGGTTGTCCTTGAGTTCTTGTAGATCCTTGCTACTTTGTGCTATGTCATTCTTCTCCTTTATGCACCAATTTTGTAGGGGCTAGTCGACTAGACCCGATGGTCGACTTAGAACTTGTCGGTTGAATGACGTAGTTAGAAGTAGAAGTTGGTCGGAGTCTTCGTTAACTAAATGACCCAGACAGTTAAGTAGTTACAACTTCCTGATAAAGGTATAAATAGATAAGCACATGAAGGCTTAGATAACTTCATGTGAGAGGTTATATGTAATTATGTTGGACTCTCTATCATATAATAAAATGACTATTCTTTGGGTTCTCATTACTTGTGTATGTCTCGATATATGTCTATGTGTATGCATGTATCTCTATGATGGCTATGTAAGGTTCTACTGGTGACACTCCATACTTTCCCCTAGATTACAACATTGGTTCCGTTTCTGGTAGTACTGAACTCAAGCATGTATAATTGTATACATAATTATAACTCAATAAGACATATGTGAGTGGTGGGAGTGCAAAATTGAGAACTACATCAGAAACTACGTAAGAAGGAATAACCTCTCACTAGTCGAATAAAGGTTGTGGTTATTTTTAGAGACACACAAAATATTCCTTGAAGCTATCATAGAAGCATTGTTTCATCACATTAAAATATCAGGTGATGCGTAAATTGAAACTCGATGAGGAGTTAGGCCTGAAGTTGATGAACAAAGGAAGAATGAACCTACACGACTGTATTGAAAGAATGATTGAAGATTATATTTCAGAACAAGACATTGAAGATCGAACGTCCCTTGACAAAATAAAAAATAAATTCTACACTGAATTGCATTACGAATTTTTCTGCATGGTTCCAACACTTATTTATAAGTTACTTCTCGACAAGGGAGCCAGTGATATCATTGAATACCGACCAATATTAGGCACACTGTTACCAAATAACAACTTCCAAGAAAGAGATGAAAAGTGGGATGCATTTCTTGACACAAAGTGAAAAGATACAACAGAATCCTAGGATTACTTCTTGAAGAAATAAATATGGCCAATGCTCCTCACTTAGATTAAGTCGGGTTGTCAATGGGGGGTCGGTTGAGATTGCGAGAGGCCATAAAAATAAGAAGTAGCGTTTACCAAGCCTAAATGTCGTCGAGAGGCAAGCAAGCCCATAAGAAATCCACGAATATCCAGAAAATAGAATGGAATAAAAGAAAATAGAAAAGAGAATAACTTTGTAACTAGTGGAACAATAAAAAGTCAAACATAAATATGTCCGGGGAGGGTCAGCCAGTCAGAGTGCATGAGCAGTCCGAATCAGATAGAGATTGAACAGAGTTAGCAATAACAACAACCGCGTTGACACCCAACAAATGTAGCGACGCACAACTAAACATCTATCAACCGGTCGACGAAACAAAAAGTATGGATTACAAAGAATCTGGACCAGCTTTACGTATGTCTCTTGCACTAGAAACTAGTCCAAGGATAAGAGAATTTCTCCAACAAAGGCTAAATATTGACGACCAATATGCAATATTATGGTATAGAATGGATGACCTGGGAAACCTACGAGATGCATTGTTTGTCGAACCTGAGTGAAATGAAGTCGAAAACATGATTATCCAAATAAAGGACCTCACCGACTCGACCCCCTTCCACATCTAATCTCGAGAGAAGAAATTAACTATAGTCTAGAAGCGACACAACCTTTAGAACGAATGTTAGTCAAATACAAAGATCAAAATTCTCAAACTGAGGATTTGTATTCTTTACTCAAGAAGAAACAACTATTCCTTGAGTATCATCCATTGTCGGATGTAGACAAAAACTGACCAGAATATTCGACGGCTTAGTCGAAAGTAGTAACTAAAACACCAAGAAAACCAAGTGTCCCCACCAAGAAATTCAAAATGGGATTCAACCACATCCCTATTTATGAAGAAGAGGAAACCCCAAAATGCCATTGGTTCGTATGTGAAAAGTTTTGGGATGCAACTAATATTCCAGACAAGGATAAGAAAATGGCTTAATTCGGAGTTGTGTTGCAGCACCACGCCTTAACATGCTTCATGAACTACACCGAAAACCAAACTTGGTCAAAGACATACATAAAGAATAGTTTTTTAACATTCTTCAAAATCCAGGACATCGCACATTTGGAAACTTAAAAATTAAAAGAGATCAAGAAAAGACTAGGTGAGTCGGTAAGAGAATATGACAAGAGATTCAAATATCTCCTAAGTCAAATCTCGATTACGATCGACTAGAACTTGCTAGTCCAGTGGTATGTAGCTGGGATACTGCAAAGAATCCGATCTCCACTACATTTATACGAAATAACCAGCTACAAAGACATGCTATAGAAAGCACAACAAGTCGAGTCAGATGATGATAGCCTGTCGACTTCCTCGACGACAAAGAGACTTGAAGAAAAAATAGAACATTTGCAACAAAATATAAAAAATCTCTCCATACGATGCAATGAAATATGGTGCACCACATGCACCAGGGACATACACACAAAGGATAATTGTCCCCTAAATGAGTTCACATAAACAACATACTTCCACTAAGTACAAGCCCAAAAATCATGTAACATATGTAAATGCCTAACTGATCATAGTATACAAGATTGTCCACACAATTTAAAAAACACGAAATGGTTCGACATCTATGAAGCTTCCGATCATCGAACTTTAGAATTCCATCTAAACGTTAGAAATCAGAATAATATATGAACAATCTACCACATAGAAACCACCAACCAAGAAAACAACTATGGTCAAATAGATGATTATTTTGGTGTTCATGGTCAAGGTCAAGGAGGGTGACATGGATTTCATGGTCGAGGTCAAGGTCATGGATGACCATGATGTTCTAACTACTAGAAAAATGATTACGACAACACAAACTGTCCTATTAAAGACATAATTAATATGAATTTTTTCAACATATGCGACATTGGAGATCACTCTCTAGAATACTGCTCGATAGTACTTGACAAAATTATACCTAGAAAAATTGTGAATCTACTACACGCATTATCCAAAGAAGAGGTGAGGAACTCCAAAAACTTACATCTAGTTACAAGGTCAGGTGTAGGATGGAACATCCATACTCCACCACAAAATTACCAAAGAAATAAGGATAATAACTTCCTGAACCTAGATAGAAAAGAGAAAATAATGAGAGAAACCCTTAAATTCTTCAGGAATGCCATAGAAGATCAACAAAATCCAAGAAGTCAAGATGAAGAAACCATCCAGGAATTTTTTCAACTACTCAAAGAAAAACATTTGATAGGTAGGCTATTGGACCTACTCAACATACTGCAAGAATACAAAGATGGTTAGAAACCGACTAGGGATGCAAATCACCTCTCTTATAACAAAAACGACTACGATCCACAAGTCAAATTGGAGATCAAAGGAATGATGGTCAATCGGGTGGTCGTTGATTTTGGTTCACAAGTTAATATTTTACCAAGAGAAACATCGACACAAATGGGCCAACCCAACCTAGCACCCATGATGAATTACCTTAAGTTGGATGATCAGATATTAATATAACCAATCAGAATACTGAGAAATGTTGACACACAAATTATGGGAATACCAACTTTGGTCAACTTTGAGGTGATCAACCTTGTCGAAGGAATGCCAACATATGCAACTCTTTTTGGTATTCCATGGGGTCGACGAATGAAAGCAATTATCTCCCTGGAAAGAGATAGAATCAAATTGAAAGGAAGTGGGAGTAAAATAATTATTCTCTTGGATCCAAAGGAAGGAAAACCATGGATGGAGTCGTGGGATGAAGATCAAGAAGCCAGATGTCTATATCAGATAAACAATGAACAAAAATATTATATAGAACTGGCAGAAGGATAAATTTTGAGAGAATATCCCATGTTAGTCGAACATAATTCTGACTCCACCTTATACAATTGGCAGATAGAGAATTACGAAGCACATGCAAAATACTTATATTCTATCGAAGTTATTCCAAAGAAACATCTTAAGATGTGCTATTCAATCCAAGATGTACCGAAAGTATATGAAAAAATAACCCGACAAACTCCGACTCTCATTCCGACCGACAATCAGATAAGAAAACCCTTGTGATACATCGAACAAAATACCCCTTCGACCCATGTTGAAGAGGTAGAAAAATCCATAGGAGAGCAAGGAAGGGCATAGAGTCTTGTGGAAAATTTCACAGGCCAGGCTACAAGATGGTGGGAAACACATTTCCCCTGATTACAAACATGGACAACTATGTCGACATACTTCATTGAAAGATTTGGCAATAAGAAACTATCCAAAGACATAGATATTCCCACATTCAAAATCAACTACAATCCAACATAACATATTCAACGTTGTGAAAGCGAATGGTGAAGAATAGGATACAATGATGAAAGGGTATGGCCCCACAATTTCCCAAGTATATTAAATGAGATACCAAGAAAAAGGTAGAAGATTTAAGAAGCCTGTGACCACACTTCAAACTGAGATGAAATCAAAGAAAATTTTGTCCAAGACTTCGAATTTAATCCAGCAGAGGAACACTTGAAAGATGCAGCATGCCAAATACAAATCTTTCTAGAAATTCCTTCACCAGATCAACATAAATAAAAAGAAAAGATGTCGGTCAATGGAGGATTGACATGGATAATATAAAATGGCCAGGACAGAGATTCCAGTGGAAGAAAGAGCATCCAACACTACAAAATCATGTGAAATAAATATTAAGTATATCCATGGAACACAAAGAATACCAAGAACAACTCAACTTCCCAAAAATATTTACGAAAATTGAAGAAGGAGAATGCTATCTCGACAAATCAAAGCCACCATAATGGATGGATGTGAAAATAAGAAAGAAGGAATTCGACATATCAAATGATGGTCGACTAAAAATGATGTGAGTAGGTGATTATTGGTATGAAAAGAAAACAATCGACATAGTCAGTCTACTAAAATAATATCAAGATGTGTTTGCACATGACTACAACGATCTAAAAGGACTTGTAGAGGAAATGGGTGAAATGAAGATTGAACTAATCCCAGGAGAAAAACCAATAAAAAAATGACCATACAGGTTAGTGCATAAGTACAAACCAATCGTTCAAAAAGAGATCGAAGGAATGCTACAAGTAGACATTATTTATCCTATCGACAAGGAAGAATGGGCAAGTCCCATGGTGGTAAAACCAAAGAAGCATGATAAAAGAAATTAAGAATTTGTGTAGACTTCTAGGGACTCAATACACATACTGTGACAGATCCATTCCCCACCTCTTTTGATGAAGAAATCATAAATGAATTCGTTGGTCACAAATGTTATTCATTTACTGATGAATCCTCATGATATAACCAGGTGCCAATAACAAAACAAGATCAGGAGAAAAAAACATTCGTGTTAGAATTTGGATATTTTTTCATACAGATTCATGCCATTCAGACTAAAGAATGCACCAACAATATGTTCAAGAACAATAGTCAAATAATTCAAAGAGTACATGTACAAAACCATGGATGTATACTTCAACAAATGGAAAATCTATAGTCTACTGAGAAATCACATACAATGGCTTCGAATTATGTTAGAACACCGCAGACAGATTCAACTATCACTAAACATTAGAAAATGCATATTTTCCACACCTATTGGAATCCTGCTAGGACATGTGGTATGTAAATATGGGGTGAAGGTCGACATGGCTAAAATAAATATTATCCTTGATCTAAAACCACCCGTGAATAAAAAATAGATCAAAATTATACTGGGTCATACTGGCTACTATAGGAAGTTTATACACCACTACTCATACATCACCTTCCCAATGGATGAGCTTCTACGAAAATATGTCAAATTCAAATGGAGCCAAGACTGCCAAGAATCCTTCGAATTCTTAAAGAAGAAGTTGGTCGAAGCGCCCATTCTCAAATTTCTAGATTGGTTGAGAAAGTTTCATGTCTATGCCGATGCATCCAATGTAGCTATTAGGTAAATTTTAGGTCATCCATAAGACGACACAATGGATCAACCAAATGCGTATGCAATTCAGAAACTGAATAAAATAGAAATAAACTATTCAACTATGAAAAGGGAAGCCTTATCAATGATTTTTGCTCGAAATTTTTTTCATCACTATTTATTGGCAAACCCCTTTACATTTTTCACAGACCATCAAGCGTTAAAATACCTGGTCAATAAATCAATTCATCAAGGCAAGATCTGTCAGTGGTTACTATTATTTCAGGAATTTGAATTTCATGTAATCATTCAACTAGGGAAAAATAATGTCCCACCTAATCACCTTTCATGATTAGGAACATGAGAAGATCCGATAGACATCGATGATGACCTCCCAGACTCACATTTATTCAGATTCAAAGTTTCACCTAAAGAGTTAGAATACATTGCCAATTTCTTAGAAGAAGGAAAGGCCCCAGAGGACCTCCTGACAAACAAAAAGAAAACTCTAGCCATGAAAGATGCATCATTCACAATCATTAACAGATACTTATACAAAATGGGAATGGAATATGTTTTAAGAATATGTGTTCCAGAACATGAATGTGAGGATATATTCAATGAAGCCCATGCAGGAGTAGTCAAAGGACATTTTTCAGGCCGACAAAAGAGCCCAGAAGGTACTACAAGCAGGCTTGTGGTGGCTGAATTTACATAAAGAATACCGAGATCAAGTTTAAAAATGTGATAGTTGCTATAGGCTTGGGAGAACCTTGTGGAAAAAAAAATTCCACTAAGTTCAATAAACCCTAATTGAGCTTTCAAAATCTGGGCTATCGACTTCGTCGAGCCATTTCCACAGAGGGAAAGAAGAATTGGTTCCAAGTACATCATTACTGTGGTTGTGTATGTGACTAAGTGGGAAGAAGCTGAGTCAACCGAATCCTGTACCAAAGAGGTAGCAGCTAAATTCATATATGAGAACATAATCAAAATATTTGGTTGTCCTCTAACACTAATCAACGCCCAAGGAACTCACTTTGTAAATGAAACAATTAAAGTTCTACTAGAATTTTTTTAATCGACCATAGAAAAATGACAACATATCACCCACAAGTAAACGGGGCAGTATAATCCTTTAATAAAACATTACACAAGGGAATTACAAATATCTGTGGCATAAATAAAGATGATTGGGATGATAATATTCTTGCAATCCTCTGGGAGTATAGATCATCATTCAAAATATCGACTGGACAAACTCTGTTCAAGCTAGTCTATGGCTAGGAAGCTGTGATCCCACTACAATTTTGGACTAATTCCAATAGAGTCGCGACTATCGCAAAATTTGACGAGAGAAAAAACATGAAATATCAATTAGACCAATTGAACAATATGGAAGAAGAGAGGTTAATATAAATCCATCACCAAGAGGTTCAAAAGAAACAACAAAAAGCATGGCATGATCATCACTTGAATAAAAAGGATAAAATATGAAGACTTAGGCTTACTGTATGACATTAGTATAAAAGGAAAACCCAAAAAATTGGAAACAACATGGTTGGGGCCTTATGTGGTGGAAGATATTCGACTGAATGGAGTGGTCCAAGTTAGAATGTTATTGGGGCATCCATTTAAGAAACTAATCAATGGTGCCCGTTTAAATAAATATCAAGTATAAAAGAAAAGAACCTTGTTGGAAACGTATAGTAGGGACTTGCCAACACAAACTGACTAAATTAACTAATCATACTTATAGGAAATAAACCTTACTTAAAATTGATAAACAAAAAAGGCAGTTAGACAAATTCAGGTATAAAAAACTGAAAAAGATAAAGTATTTAAAGAATAGCCATAAAACTAAAGGAAAAGAAACAATAAAGTAAAATGGAGAGAGAAAGCAGCTTGTGGTCAAGCCTAATACAAGGTATACGAAGATATTATCGACGTTCTACACCTTCTAACGAATTAAGAAAAATACTCATAAGAAAATAAGCAAGTGAAAGGATCAGTTCAGGTGTAAGCGAGCGTGGTTCAAGCAATCATAGATAAGGCGAGAAAATATCATAAGAAAACAAATCAAAAGGACATGATTGGAATGAAAAAACATGACACCATTCAGACTCAGTAAAAATGAGCAAAAAATAATGAACAAGCAAGCCAATGCTGACATTGAATAAGATAAAGATGGCTCAAGAGCTCCCGTTGGTCGGCTCACATATCGACCATATAGCAACAATCGATATTTTGAAATTTGAACCCGAAAAATAGCTGGTCGAAGAGATGTCGATGTCAGAAAAATAAGTACATTCAATCCATGAAAGTAACAAATGGATAATAATAACAGAATTAAAAATGATCGACATCATAATGAAAGTATGCCAAAACCACCTACAAACCATATTATCATGTACAACATTCACGAAAAAATGACCAGGATTATCGTATGAGGTTTGCACGAGCATCTGTTCAACAACCATAGGGATATCAACGTGCAAAAGGAACCATGTTCATTCAGTAACTACCCAATTATGATAAGCCATATCCACTATTGTACCTCAAAGTAGTTACACTCATAACAACATGATTCAAATCAACAACTACCTCCTTTTCTTGTACTTCACAATCTGGGGAAATCGAGCCTCATGTGGGGAAATTATGCTACCAGTTGGGAATAAATTCAATATCATAAACCTAAAATCTATATAACAAATCCAAGTAAGGAGAGAATTCACTTTGTAGAAAGATAAATACTAGAGAATAAACCATGAGCTGGACAAAGTTAGTATTTTAGATTTCCAGAATTTAGAAGCAGGTCAACTATCTTGGCCCAGATGTGAGAAGAGGAATTTCCCCTTCACATAATGGCGCATAGGGATCCTTTGGGGTTTCCTAAACCTATTTGTGAAGGTAGAAACAATTAGTTTTTCTTGTGTTGGATGCAAAAGTAAAATTTGGAAAAAGCCTTCCAAGAAACACTCCAGCATGGAAAGAAATGACTGGGAAACCGATCTAAGGGTGACGCCAAAATATAGTATTAGGAAGTCAAAATTTCATAATGGTATATAGGAAGCAACCTAATCACATGAAAATGATATATTCAACCCAATAAAACACAAGAACACTAGGCATATGAGAGACAGTTGATTCGACCAGTAGTGGAACTCCATGCACAACAACATAATAAGAAATAGTACCTTAAGTCATCTGTCCATATAAAGATTTTGTCTCTTCTTATTACATACTTATCTTTCTCTCTTCATCTTATACTTATCTGTATTGTAATATTGTAATCAAAATATGAAAAAAAAATATTTTGTATGACCCCCACTTGCTTGGGACGAGCAAGGAATTGAGGTTGGGGAAGATGTTGTAGGGGCTAGTCGACCATGTCGACTAGACCCGAAGATCAAATTATAACTTGTTGGTTTATCAATGTAGTTAGAAGTAGAAGTTGGTCAGAGTCTCTATTGACCTACCGACCTAGGTAGTTAAGTAGTTACAACTACTTGATAGAGGTATAAATAGATAAGCACATGAAGGCTTAGATAGATTCATGTGAGAGGTTATATGTAATTGTGTTGTACTATCTATCATATAATAAAAGGATTGTTATTTGGGCTCTCATTACTTATGTATGTCTCTATATATTTCTATGTGTATGCATGTATCTCTATGATGGCTATGAAAGGTTCTATTGGTGACACTCCCTACTTTCCCTAGATTACAACAACAATTACTGATTCTTCTTGCTAAGCATCCTCCTTCCAAGTGCAACTTGACTATTAAGAATTTCAAGCCAATATACCTTATTGGAAACTGCTCCCACTCATGAAAACATGCCCCAAATTTACCCTACTATAATTCTTCCTGCACATTGGAATGATGTAAATTTCTATCATTCCCCCTTCTAACACTGCAACATTTTCTAACCTGCTTAACCATTTAGCATTATAGCAATTTATTTCAAATCCCTATTCATTTTCTCAAGACTAAACTACTTCCAATGGAATCCTGTATTTTCCATTGATACTTAGAAGTGAAAATGAACCTTTATTATTCCATCCTTCCTTTCACTTATACTAGGATTTTACTGTGCACTCTGATAACATAAGTGTCTTTCTTGCTTAAGTATTTTTAGACAAAATTAGTTGTTAGATCATATCTAACAATTCCTTCTTCCTACATTCCTATGCTTGAACATAGAGATGACTCATCCACTTCACGATTCATACCTCATATCATGATATCCTTTCTCTTCTCTTGCAACAATATTTTCTTCCTTCATTACATTTCTACCTTCAAGGCTATGGAGTCTTCCCTAACTCCCTATGCATACTATGACATTATTCACTTGTTGGATTCATTTTTTATGTGAGAATATATGTTTATTCTCCCTTGCAATCCATTACGACTCTATAGAAACTGAATATTAAACTTTCTCTTCTCTTCCTAAGTCTTTGTCAACCTTTCAACACCTGCTTTGTATCCCTACACTTCCCTCTGCAATCTCTTTGATGCCTCAACCAACTGTACAAGATTCAACTTGATTCCCTATCCAATGGAACTTAGGATTAATATGGAACATATCCACACAATCCTCATTTGTGGAATATGATCCCCTTTCTAGCAATCCCTTCACACACACTCTCTGATTGAGTGTTCCTCTGCTTATTAACAATTCCCTAGTGCTATTAAGCTCAACCCCATTTTTAATTACCAGGATATTACACTTCAAATGTTCCTCTATAGTTATGAATATGCGCTAGAATTAGAATACACACTATTATTTACCCATCAATCACCTCTGGCACTCACCTATATCGTCTGGGAATGTTTCTCCAAATTTTGACATTATTTGGAAAAATCTTCACATTGAGTAGTTATATGGTTCATGGAATCCAATTCCACTTTTTCCTGCAACTTTATGGAGAAAACCAATGTTCCCCTAGAGAAATTATACCTTTCATCATGTTTTCCTATGTATTACCTTTGCAATGACCATACTCATGCTTCAATTTGATTTATGAGCTAAAAGTTATGACTTCCTGAAACTCCCATTCTACTCAATGATGTCTTTCAAGTCCACCAATCACCTTCCTTCTGATCCCTTGAAAAATATTCAACTTAAAACTAAATTCAAAGTGTATATATGGATTCTCTTATCCAATAGTTTTTGATGACTACTTTATTTCTCAATTCTGAGAACCGAGAAAAAAGTTAGTCAATTGAATATTTCCAATTTACCCCTTTTGTGCACCATTCTCTCTAGTGCAAATAATCTCGAACAATTTTTTTTTACCACTTACAGAGGTAAACTTGTTGGGAACCAAGGAAACTTTTCTAAGTGACATGGATGATAATACTAACAATGAATTCACGACAACTCTCATAATGTCCAACTGATGCTCCAGTAAAAAATTGTAGCAATCTGGAAATGACAACTTTGCCATTTTTGCACATTTTTTCCATGGATTAGCAATTTTAGCCATGTTTAAGAATCACTTTGCCAAATCCTTCATAATTTTGATAGAATCCGATTTTTTTTTTATCTTCGTAACTACCTTTTGAATGATCTATCAAAATTCAACTTTTATCCGGGCTCCAAGATGATATTTATGGCTTGCATAAGTTTTGCTTGTTTTCCCATTTTTAACTCTATATGCTACATGTGTCTTCTCTCTCATCCAGTCACTTTCAAATACCTATATTACAAATATGGTTCCATGGATGTCGTGTATGGTTCATGGTTTTCCATAGACTACTCCTCTATCCTAAAATGACTTTTGAGCAAGGTGTTATTCCCTATGTAAGTAAATTGGTATTGAAATTATACCATGCACTGCTTCAAATTTAACTTTCTCATACAATCTCTATTTTGCATCTGGGATAGCTCATTGGAAAGCTCTCACTAAGATTTTTAATTTTAAGTAGAAAATACTTTGTCTGGAAAAGGTACACATATATCTCTCGATTTTGACTACCTAAAAATGTCGTTTAGGGCTTCAAAACACTCCTGCAAGTTGATGACCTTCAAAAATTATAAAATTTCATAGAAAAATTGACTATTTTAATGTTATAAGAATATTTTAATCAGAGTCATCGATCTCAAAATTGGGGGTAATATCAGTCATTGATCTGTTAAACCTTCTTTAGGCCCATGGATGAATCTCCACCATTGATCGCCCAAATCGAAAAGTGATTTGGACCATTGATTCGAAACTCCATTGACGATAAACGATTTTCCTTGGCAAACCAAACTTGTTCACAAATTTCACTGAACCTCGATCATCAATGATCGATGATTTCCTTAGCGAACTAAAATTGTTCGTTATTTTTGTCGAACCTTGATCATTGGTGATAGACAATTTCTTTCGGTGGACTAGACTTGTTCATGAATTTTTTCGAACATCGATCATCAACGGTTGGTCATTTCTTGGCTGACGTGGCAACTTGGATGATGTGGCATGACAGAGATGCTAGCGTGGCATGACACATGGACATTGACATGGTAATATAGATTTTGTGGCATGACATGTGAACACTAATGTAGAAATACAAATGGATGATAATGTGGCATGAAATGTCATCCTCCCCTTTCCCTTCATCGACGATCGACAGGTTCCTTTGGAAGAAAAAAACACCTTGCTGATCTTGTCGACTTGACCATTGATGATTGATGATTTCCCTTGGCTGAACCAAACACTTTTTTTATTTATAGAACTTAACCTATTGGTGATCAACGATTTCTCTTGGTTTACTACAAAATTTGCCAATATTATCGATATGACCATCGACCATTGCGGTCTCTCTTGGAAAACCAATTTTTCCAACAAATTTCACTGAAATATGATACTTAAATTTTTTTCAACCAAAATTAGGATTAATATGGGTCGTCAATCTCCAAGTATAAATGCTCTTGACCATTGATTCATCATACTTCTCCGAACCCTACCGATGAGTCTTGACCATCGATTTTCTCCATTTGCAAAACTATGGAAACATATCCTAACTATCATCGATCTACTCCATTTGCAAAACTCCAAAACTTATAAGTTTTAATAAATCTACAATGAATCTAGGTTGTTGATGTCAAAATCAAACATGATTTCAGTCGTCGATCCATAAACTCTCCCAACTTCTTTATCCACCATTAAAACATAAATTTTGACCTTCCTAGTCAAATTTTAACTCTACAATTGATAGATTGACTCCCTTGATCACCTCTTAGACAGTTCTGAGGGAAAATTAACTTGAATCTTTCTCATAAATATGGGGATTTCACTTCGGAATTCATCATTTTCCCAAAATATGTCACAGACCCAAAATACATAACAATGATTTTTTCCAAATTTATATTGATCTTGGCCCATACAAGCTCGATGTTTGAACTAGAAGCTATGACACCAGATTGTAACGTACCCGACACCTGGCCCCCCAGTTGAGACCCGTCACTGCAAATACAACTTATCCTTCTAAATACTTATTTAAAATTTCCCCATACATATAAAGGAAACCAAGGGGTAGGAAGATCATAAAAATTACAACAAAACAACATGTTAATTTACTCATGCAACTATGATGCAACAACATCATCATCAAATCACAAGTGGAAGACAACTCAGCGCCTTAGTGCACATTTTGAAGAATTTTTTAAATTTGAAAGTTGGCATATCAATGTAATATCTGGAAAAGATTGAAATTAAAGACGATCTTAAATGTTTGGAGGTTGAACCATCGCATGAGATCGATGGGAGATGTATTTTCTTTAATGTAGCTAGTTGCAATACAGATTCAAATCATTTTCTCTTATATGTCTTTCTTGAACATTTATTGTAATAAATCCTTAGTAGTTGAAAGATTTTAATTTGATAGGATAGCTCTAAGGTAGTCGGAGGGAAAAACTATATGATCCCTCTTTTATAAATAAATGTATTGTATGCCCAAATGAGGTTGCTTAAGATTATGGTAGCTGAAGATTGTTGAGAGTTGTAGTTGTTGTTTTTAAGAGTTGCTGAAGGGCATTGTATGAGTCCATGTACATATCATTTGAGTGAATATAACAAAGAAGCGTTGATCCAAATATTTGGTGTTTCTTTTACTGTGTCTATTTGAATGAATGAACTGTAGGCTTTCTGTTTAATTGCATGTATCTGTTATTACTTGTTCTTATGTTATGAATTCATTACATGGTTGAATGTATGAATCCATGAGATATTATATAAGTTTAAATTGTTTATCTTCTATGAGCCTGTGCAAGGAGTGTATAGTGTCCCCGAGGTGTGCATTGACATATTCTATTTCGACTCAGAAGCTCATAAGAGATAACGTGAAACTTTTGTTTGCAAGGAGTGCATAAGTGTCCGTAAGGTGTGGGGGACATAGTCTGTTTTGACTCAGAAGCTCAATAGAGATAGATTGAAAGTGTGCTTAGGAGGAAACACACTCAGATTCATATTGTTTGGGAGGAACAATCGAACCATATAGGGATTGTTGCAAGGAGTACACATTTTCCCATCAAGAGTTAAGTTGAAGGGTTCCTGTTGCAAGGTGTGCGCAGGATTGATATTTGGCTAAGTATCGAAGAAGTCATTCTGAGAATTTCAGAGTGTCGAGAAGGAACAAGTCCAAGAGAGATAACTTGGATCTTTGTATGTAGGGAGTGCATATTGTTTGCAAGGAGTGTGTCGACATAGTCTTTTGACTTAGAAGCCCAGGAGAAGTAACTTAATAGTATTTGCAGAAGGGTGTAAGAACTATTTCAAGGTGTGCACATTCGTCCACAAAGAAGCTAAGTTATGGAGGAAAATCTATTGCAAGGTGTGCATAGGGTTGATTTTGGCTAAGTGTCAAAGAAACACTCTGAGGATTTAGAGGTTTCGAAGAAGAACAAGCTCAGAAGAGATAGAGGGAGAGAATCCTTCAATAAGGAGGAAACTATTAGAGATTTCATAAATCAATGAGCAATATCCATTCAGGAGGGAGCATAATCGTTCCAAACCATCAGATATGGGAGAGTTGCATAAAGGTTAGTTGTGGAGCCTTTCGAAACTTCTTTATTCAAAGGTTTTAAAGTGTTTGAGGAGTGGGGATCGCCAAATTCCTTAGGTCGTGAAGTAAGTCTATCCGTTGGTTGCGAGGAGGATACGTGGTAGCGAATAAGCAAGCACGGGAGGAATAGTTTCATAGAAATTGTGTAGTACAGATGGTGGTCCCTATCGAAGTCACGAAGAGTGAGGAGAACTGGACCATTGGATCCAGAGAGGACACGTGGCAGAGATCCACAAATTTCGGAGGAAGAGTCCTTCAGAGGAAAGTAAAGGCAGAGTATCCAAAACTCTCGAAGGCTGATCTAGCGAAGGAAATTATGGTCGTTGATCCAAAGTGGATGTGTGTCTTCAGGTCATAGAGGGAAAATTCTAGCTTCCAGTTGTCGGAGCACGTAGCGCTCTATCTGTCGCTTCAAGTGTGAAGCACTTCTAGAAGAAAATGAGTTGGAATGTTAAGAACTCCCAAATACCGAAGTCCAAAGCGCCTTTCAGGGTAGCCCTAGGTCATAGTCCTAGGTCGCATGAGGAGAGGGGCCAACAGAAGGAGATAGCACCCGCAAGTTCGATATTGTCAAAAGAACTAGGAGGAGGGCCTTCAAGTTCCATACAACCTATGCCTAAGGTGATAAAAGGGTCTGTGTTGAACTGAATTGGGGGCTAGCAGGGTCCCAAGGAGCTAATTCGGCTCAGCCTTGCGAATATCCTTGACCGAGAGGTTGTGCAACACCTAGGAGGGAAGGGGGGCTGCATCAAGTGGTATTAGATCCACATAATTAATTTCTGTAGGAAAGAGTAAGTAGTCTGATAACATCCAATGGTATCAGATACATCAAGTGGTAGCTGTGTGAAGGAGAAAGTTCAACATAATGCTGCCTAGAATACGTGTAGAGCCACCTGTATCAAATCGAGTTGTGGAAAGGGATATGAGAGAACTTCGCACATGGTTAGATTCTATGGAGACAACACAAAGGAGAGCACCTGATGTTGGAGACGCCAATGATGCAGAGAAAAAAGAAGTGGAAGTTGAAGAAGTTGTAGTAGAGGATGTTGTAGAGGAACGCTTGCTGAAAGCAGTTGTCAACTTGGGAGCTAGAGCGAAGATAGACATCCCGATGTATGAAGGCAATTTAGATGATGAAGAATTGTTGGACTAGATAAGATCAATGGACAATTACTTTGACTATGAAGATGTCAATGAGGAGAAGAAGGTGAAACATGCTGTCACCAGATTGAAAGGACATGCAACACTATGGTGGGATGAACTACAGGCTGACAAAAGATGCAAAGGAAAACAAAAGATTAAGAATTGGGATAGAATGGTATCCAAGTTGAAGGCTAAATTCATACCCAAGGATTATTAGATAAATCTGTTTAGGAAGTTGCAGAACCTGAGACAGAAGGGAATGACAGTGAAATAATACACAGAGGAGTTTTACAAGTTGAACATCAGGGCTAGACAGAGAGAAAACTATGATGAAAAGGTTGCTAGGTATATAAATGGCCAGAGATATGAAATCCAGGATGAAATAAGCATTATGACAATAAGGACAATAGAGGACGCTTATCAAATTGCACTGAAAGAAGAGGAGAAGTTGGCCATAAAATAGATCAAGCGAAGCCGAGGTAGAAGTATAAATAGAGGCAAGGGAATTGTCCATGATAAGGCACATAAGCCCAAGGTTGAGACTGGAAAACCACACAGTCACTCAGAAAGAGGAAGAAGTTCCCGAGGGAGACAATATGGTGGTAGAAATTCTTTTCCTCGAGGAAGAGGAAGAGGCAGAGGAGGGGAGGTGAAGTGTTTTACATGTGGAAAGACATGACACGTGTCTTGGGAGTGCCCCGAGAGAAATAAAGAAGGAGGTGAAGATCACATTTAGGAAGCGTAGAAGTGGAATGTTGAAGAAAAAGGTCCATAAGATGGAAAATCTTTGATGATGAAGAAGGTTCTCTTGAAGCTAGAGCCAGAGGTTGAAAAATCAGTGCAGATGAACAGTTTGTTCATAACTGCTTGCTATAATAAATATAGAGTATGCAAGGTGATAATTGATAGTGGAAACAATGATAACTTAGTATCCACATAGATGGTGGAGAAACTAGAGCTGGAGACAACTGCACATCCGAGTCCGTATAGAGTCTCATGGTTGCAGAAAGGACACTAGGTAATGGTAACTAAACAATGGGAAGTTGAATTTAAGATAGGATGATATAGAGATGATATTTTGTGTGATGTGATTCCCATGGATGTATGTCATGTCTTGTTGGGGAGACCATGGAGGTTTGAAAGAAATGTCATTCACTATGGGAGAAAAAATACTTATACTTTGGAGAAAAATGGCAGGACACACATGTTACTTCTAATAGAGGAAAATAAAGTAAAAGAAGAATCTAGCACAAGTATACTTCTCATGAGTGGGAAGGAACTCTTGAGTGAATTCAAGAAGGAAAAGGAGATGCAGTTTGTTGTGGTGAGGAAACCAAGAGTTTTCCTTGTAAGTACTTCTATGTATGATCTGCCTAAAGAAATTTAGGAGCTATTGGAGAATTTTTTTGACATAGCTCATTGCCACCCATCCAGAGTATCAACCATCACATTGATATAATACTAGGAGCAAGTCTACCGAATAAAGCAATGTATAGATTGACACCTCAAGAGAATTAGGAGGTAAAGAGACAAGTCCAAGATTTGATGGACAAGGGTTTTCTTAGAGAAATATTGAGTCCATGCATAATACCAATTGTGTTAAGTCCGAAAAAGAAAGGAGGATGGATAATGTGTACAGACTCAAGATCCATAAACAAGATCACCATTAGGTACATATTTCCTTTACCAAGGATGGATGACTTAATGGATTGTTTGAGTGGAGCAAATTATTTTTCAAAGATAGATCTGAAGAGTGGATATCACCAGATAAGAATGAGAGAAGGTGATGAGTGGAAAACAACCTTCAAAACCAATGAAGGGTTGTATGAGTGGCTTATTATGCCATTTGGCTTAACAAATGCCCCGAACACTTTTATGAGGTTGATAAATGAGGTATTGAAAGATTTCATTGGTAAGTTTGTGATTTTATTTCTAGATGATATATTAGTCTTCAGTAAAACTGAAGAAGAGCATTCGAGACATCTAACATTAGTGATGAGAAGATTGTAGTAGGAGAAGTTGTTGATAAATCTGAAGAAGTCCTTCCTTATGAAGACAAAACTCATTTAATTGGGTTTTGTGATCTCTTCAAATGAATTGAATATGGATCCATAGAAGGTGAGAGCAATTAGAGAATGGTCGTTGCCAACAAGCATATTCGAGGTGAGAAGCTTCCATGGACTAGCAAGTTTCTATAGGAAGTTCATTAGAAATTTCAGTGGAATTTGTACACCAATATTAAATACGATGAAGAAGAGACACAAGTATTTTAAGTGGATAGAAGAAACTGAAAAGCTTCAGGACATTGAAGGAGAAGATAACAGAAAAATCGATTCTGGTCTTGCCAGATTTCAGAAAGACATTTCAAGTAAGATGTGATTCTAGTGGAGTTTCAATTGGAGCACTCTTGAGACAAGATAATAGGCTTATTGCATATTTCAGTGATAAGATGAATGATACTAAGAGAAAGTACTTCACATATGATAAAGAATTTTATGAAATAATTCAAGCCTTGAAGAAATGGAGGCACTACCTTGTTCCAAAAGAGTTTGTTTTGTATAGCGATAATCAGGATTTACAATTCATAACCAGACATGAGATGCTAAATCAAAGACATTCTAAGTGGATAGAGTTTATGCAAAATTCACTTTTGTCACTAAACATATTTTTGGTAATGCTAACAAAGTTGTTGATGCATTGAGCAGGAGATGTCTAATTTGGTAGGAATTTCAAGTGAGAACCTTAGGGTTTGAACACCTTAAGGAGATGTATTGTGATGATCCAGGTGGATATTGGTGGCCACCCACCTATTCCAACTAGCTCCTCGTGTCCGTTTTTGTTCAACATGTTCTTTTGTACTAGTTTGCATTTGTGGGTTTTACACTTTTGGGGTTGTCAGAATCCCCACACATCCTCTAGGTGGATACAAGTGGCCTCTTTCCTAATCCAACTAGCTTATTTTGTATGTTTTCATGTCAGCACATCTTGCTGTACTTCTGGGGCCATTTTGGGGCCCTAAACGTTGTTTTTTTTTGGTTCGCCACATTCAAAATATCAACAGAGTCACAGTTTGACAATAAAATGTGTAGTTCTCTGAAATACCTTTCCAACGGGATATTACACGCCTAAAACAAAGGTCGTATGCAAAATTTACGACCCTAGGAAGTTGAGGTACCAAATTACACCAACTTACCTATAGGGCCCACATGAGTTTTGGCATTTCACCTTATAGGGTTAGGTTTTTGGATGTCCAGGGTTTTGGAATTCATGAGTAATATCAAAAAGGCCTATGGGGTCTCATTGTAATTCTTTCTGCTCAGACAGATGCGCGTAGTAGCCACATCTCTTCTTATATATAGCTACTGCCATTCGAGCAAGTTTCAGTTCTATAGTTTTACAATTTCAACCTATTTAATTATTTAATAGAAGATATTGTTCACTGGATATTTGTGTTATTCTCCATATCTATGTGTTTATTGTATTCATTCTATTAATCAATTTGTTTTGATCCTAAATCTGTATTAGTGGTATTAGAGAGTTCTTCTCTTCATTTATTTTTCTTTGTGCATGTCCCTGACAAGATCTGGGTACAAGAATTTGGGACTCGAACCAATCGAGCCATTACCAGATCGACTATGTTGAGCCCAGAAAAAACCCATGGGAGACAGAAAGAAAGATGTGGGAGCAGGATATCCTATTAAAATGTTGCTCGAGGAAGCCCATGGGCGACAAAGGAACAAAATGATGGACAACTTTGTGCAGATCCTTCGACGACTACCCACAGGAGGAGCATCTTCATCAAGCAGCCATGCAACCCCCTTCAAGGTACAAGTAAATTTTGATATTCCATTATTTGAAGGACCGATAGATGTAGATGTTGTAGTTAAATGGTTGAATATGCTCGAAGGATATTTTTCGGTCAACAATTTTTTCGATAGGGAAAATATCACTTTTTCACTCCTCAAGGTCGTTCCCCATGTTAAAGACTGATAGGGTACTTACTCTGAGCAAAGTGCCTTGGAGGAATCGACAATATTTGTGGAGGCCCCTACATGGGATTCCTTCCGAGATGCCATTAAAGAACAATACTACCCTGTTGGAAGCTACGAGGACCAGTACACCAGATGGACCACCCTACGTCAATAAAGGGACCAAATAGTACCAGATTTCACCAATATTTTCCATACCCTATGCACCAAATTGGGTATCAAAGACTCTGAGCATCATATGGTTCTCAAATACCACGGTTGTTTGCATAGATACATTCATACATAAATGGATTTCTTGGACATCGCCTCTTTGGGCACGACTTATACATACGTTTTCAAGATCAAGCATAAATTTAAGCAGAAACGACGAGATTTTGGATCTGCAAACGAAGTATGGAAAAGGAAGCCCCAACCCACACAACAAGGGACAAAGTTGAGATGGCCTCCCTTAGGACAACTAGTCCAATCCACAACACAAGAAGGGAAATGAGAAGATGAAGAAGGACACAGAAAAATAGTGTGAGTACCATAAAATTCCTTGGCACAACATTGAAGAATGTTGCTCCAAGAAGTCCCTCATGGCCGAGATGAAGGCTTCCAAGTCAGAGGCCGATTCTAATTCTAAGTCAAATCCTGAAGGAGGGAAGTGGACTATCAATGTTGAAACCCAGTGCTACTGTCTCTACCACCAAAGTACAACCGAGTGAACCAGAAGAACTAGAGGAAGGGGAACTCCTCTTTCACTTGCAGATGTGGGTCAAGGGGTCTCTGATTCATTTCATTGTCAATAGAGGTAGTCATAAGAACCCAATTTCAGAAGAGGTCATCAAGTAGCTATACCTGCCAATGAAACCACACCTACAACCCTACACCATTGGCTGGCTTCGCTAAGGAAGAGATCTTCGTGACAACCAACAATGTCATCTTCCCTACGACATCAAGCCTTTCAAAGATGACGTACTGTGTGATATTGCTCCCCTTGAATTTTTTGATGTTATTTTAGGACAACCATATTTGTGTAAGCGTCATGCTGTGTATGAGTATAAACCTCACAGTGTTATTATTACTTTGGGTATACAATTGTATAGGATCCCAGAGGTAGCGCCGCCTACTGCTATTTCTTTAATCTTTGCTAAGCAATGCAGTAAGGTCATTTCACAGACCAGGAAGTTCGTTTTCTTTGTGATCCATGTTCATAGTAAGCCGAAGGTTGTCGCCACATCCGTGGCCTCTACATAATGCCTCTCTTTGTAGTAGAAGAAAGTGGAAGCGATCATATAATAATACAAAGACATATTATCCTCACCTATAGGGGTACCGACAGATTGCCAAGTCAAGCATCCAATTGATTTGACACCTGACGCACCTCTACCTGATGGGCCAACCTATCGACACTCATTGATGGAGAATGACGAAATCAGGCATTAGAACTAGGATCTTCTTCAAAAGGGGCACATCAAACCCTACTGCTCCCCTTGCGGAAGCTCGATTGTACTAGTGCAGAAGAAGAATGAGACTTGGCAACTCTGCATTGATTACAAAGCCTTAACAAAATCATAGTCAAGAACCGCTACCCCATTCAGAGGATTGATGAAATTCTTGACCAACTCAAGGGGGAATAGTTCTTGAACAATATTGACCTCAAGTCTAGCTACCACCAGGTTCCCATCGAACCAAATGATGTATGGAAGACAACCTTCAAGTCTAAGGAAGGTCTCTACGAATGGTTAGTCATGCCCTTTGGATTAAAAAATGCACCAACCACTTTCATTAGGTTGATGGATGATGTATTGAGACCCTTCACCAACTCCTTTGTGGTGGTACATTTGTATGACATCCTCATCTTCAGCAGAATGTGGGAAGAGAACATGTGACATATTCAACAAGTTTTGAGCACTCTACGACAGCACAAGATGTATGCCGACTTGGAAAAATGCTCTTTTGGCATGGAAAATGTCCAATAATTAAGATACATTATTGATGAGCATAGGGTACATGTTGATCCAGCTAAGATCCAAGTCATCCGTGACTGGCCAGCCTTGACCACACTGACCAAGCTTCGAATCTTTCTGGGGCTAGCCAACTTCTATTGAAGGTTCATATTAGGATTCTCCCATATTGCATGGGCCCTCAACCAGGTGACCAAGGGAGGTGGTAGGGACAACTTTGTGTAGGGAAAGGAGTAGCAATGAGAATTTTATAATCTAAATCATCTCTTGTTCTCATCTCCGGTACTCTCCTTTGCCTATATGCAACAACCATTCGAGATTGAGATTGATGCATCTGACTATGCTGTGGGCACAGTTTTCACTTAACATGAGCATCCGATGGCATACCATAGTGAGACACTCTTTGATATTGTCTAGAAATACCCCACCTATGACAAGGAAATGTATTCCATTGTAAAATCCTTTCATCAATGGAAACATTACATTCTAGGGAAAGAGACGATGATACACACTGATCACAAGCCTCTGCAGTACATACAGACATATGGAAAATTGCAGAATGACCACCATCAGAAGTGGTCCACCTACCTGCAGTAGTTTCATCTCAACATCAAGTATAATACATGTATCTCCAATTGTGTCACTGACTGCCTCAGTCACCCCCCTGTGGCTGCACTCACCACTGTGCTCCATTCCTATGGACATGAAACCTCTGAGTGGCCCCAAATTTATTAGCAAGATCCGGACTTCGCCACCACATATCATATCTTGGGTACAGGCACAACTGTCACTGATTTTCACATTCATGACAGACTCTTATGCCACCTGAGCCATCTCTGTGTTCCTACAAGTGAGCGTGAAAAGATGATTTGGGAAGCCCACTACAGTCGGGTGGCAGGACATTTTGGTGTAGAGAAAACTGTGGCCATTTTTCAGAAGCATTTTTATTGGCCAAAACTTTGACAGGACGTCAACAAGTATATCATATCTTGCACTTCTCGTGCCATTTCCAAGCCATCCATCAAGAAGCAAGTCTTATATACCCCTCTTTAGATTCCCATGAAGCCTTGGGAATCCTTCTCAATGTATTACATATCTAGCTTGCCGTCCACCAAGCAATAAAATGACTGTGTGTTTGTGGTCGTTGATTGGTTTTTGAAGATGGACATTCTCACAGCCTGTAAGAAGAATTTCATAGAAATAGATACTGCCAAGATCTTCTTCGCACGAGTCTGGGTTGACTTTAGGATACCACAGACCATGATATCCGACCGAGACAAAAGGTTCCTCAACACCTTTTGGTCGAGTATTTGGTCTTTGTTGGACGCCAAGCTCACAAAATCCACTACTTTCCACCCCTAAACTGATGGCCAAACAAAGGTCATCAATCAGATGATTGTGCACATCCCGTGCATGTACAATTCTAAGAATCCATGTACATGGGACGAGAGTCTCCCCTATGTTTAACATAGTTACAACATGGATCTTCATAGTTCCACCGACCATAGCCCATTTCATGTGGGTATGGGATTCCAACCCTTGGGACCCATTGATGTTGCACTCCCTCTTTCCACCACACAGACAAACTCTTCCCCTAATCAGTCTGCAATCGACAAAGCCACTAGATTCATTGAGTGGATTCAACACATCCGTCAACAGGTCTAGGAGATTTTGTAGAAATCCAATGCTAAGTAAAAGCAGTGCCATGATCAATATAGGGTACCACACCAGTTTCAGGTTGGCGACAAAGTCTGGTTACATTTGTAGAAGGAGCGTCTCACTAGGCCCCATCGAAAGCTTCGCCCACTTCATTATGAGACTTACACTATCACCAATGATGTGGGTAGAAATGATTTTGAGCTCAACACTCCACCCTTCCTTGGTATGCATCCAGTATTCAATGTGGACCTCCTTTGGCCATATTTTCCACCATTATTGGACACTTCTGAGATCATAGAACAATTGACACTGAAAAACATCAACCCTGACTGCATGGAACAAGCATCCACTGATCATATCGTGGACACATAGGTCAAGGGCACTCGTAAAAAATGGATCCAACTTTATCGGGTTGTCAAGGCAAGGAAACTCCTACACCAAGGAAAGTGGCTCACTGGGGCCAAATCCAATAGAATTTTCCTCACTTGATGGGGGAACTGAACGCAATAGAGACCATTTCTTCCTAAGGGGGGAGGATTGATTTAGGTGGATATTGGTGGCCACCCACCTATTCCAACTGGCTCCTCGTGTCCATTTTTGTTCAACACATTCTTCTGTACTGCTTTGTAATTGAGGGTTCTACACTTCCGAGGCTATTAGAATCCACACACATCCTCCATGTGGATACGGTTGGCCTCTCACCTAATCCAGCTGGCTTATTTTGTATGTTTTCATGTCAACACATCTTGTTGTACTTTTGGGGTTGTTTTGGGGCCCTAAACGTTGTTTTTTTTGTCTCTCCACAATCAAATTGTAGAAAAAGTCACAGTTTGATAGCCGAATGTGTAGTTCTATGAAAAACCTTTCCAACATGCTATTACATGCCTAAAACGAAGGTCATATGCAAAAGTTACGGCCTTAGGAAGTTGAGGTGCCGAATTACACCAACTTACCTATAGGGCCCACATGACGTTTGGTGTTTCACCTTCCAGGGTTAGGTTTTTGGATGTCTAGGGTTTTGGAATTCATGAGTAATATAAAAAATTCCTATGGAGCCTCATTGTAATCCATTCTTCTCAGATGGATGCACTTAGAAACCACATCTCTTCTCAGATATAACTACCACCATTCGAGCAAGTTTTAGTTCTACAATTTTACAGTTTCATCCTATTTCATTATTTAATAGAGGATATTGTTCACTGGATATTTGTGTTATTCCCCATATCTCTGTGTTTATTGTATTCAGTTTTTTAATCAATTCGTTTCACTCCTAAATCCATATCAGTGGTATCTGAGCAATCCTCTCTTCATTTGTTTTTCTTCGTGCATGTCCCCGACAAGATCTGGGTACAAGAAGTTGGGACTCAAACCAATCGAGCCATTACCAGATAGGTCGCACCGATCTCGACAACAACCCATGGGAGACAAAAAGAAAGATGGTAGAGCAGGAGATCCTATTAAAATGTTTCTCGAGGAAGCCCTCATGCGACAAAGGAATGAAATGATGGACAAATTCGTGCATATCCTTCGACGACTGCCCACAAGAGAAGCATCTTCATCAAGAGGCCATGCAACCCCATTCAAGGTACATGTTAATTTTGATATTCCATTATTTGAAGGACTGATAGATGCAAATTTTGTAGATAAATGGTTGAATCTGATTGAAGTATATTTTTCAGTCCACAATTTTTCTGATAGGGAAAATATCACTTTTGTACTCCTCAAGGTCGTTCCCCATGTTAAAGACTAGTGGGATACTTACTCTTAGCAAAGGGCCGTGGAGGAATCTACAATATTTGTGGTGGATCCTACATGGGATTCCTTCTGGGATGCCATTAAAGAAAAATACTACCCTATTGGAAGCTACGAGGACCAATACCCCAGATTGACCACCCTACGTCAAGAAAGGGACCAAAAAATACCATATTTCAACAATATTTTCCATACCCTAAACACCAAATTGGGTATCAAAGACTCTGAGTGTCATCTGGTGCTGAAATACCATGACTGTTTGCATAGATACATTCAGAAAAAAATGGAGTTCTTGGACATCGCCTCTTTGGGCACGACTTATAGATACACTCTCAAGATCGAGTAGAAATTTAAGTAGAAACGACGAGAGTTTGGATCTTCAAACTCCTCATAGATGAAGTAGGAAAAAGGCATCCCCAACCCACACATCAAGGGACCAAGTCGAGATGGCCTCCCTCAGGACAACCAATCCAAGCCACAACACAAGAAGGGAAATGAGAAGAGTGAAGAAGGACACAAGAAAATGGTGTGAGTACCATAAAATTCCTTGGCACAACATCGAAGAATGTCGCTCCAAGCAGTCCCTCGTCGCCGATCTAAAGGCTTCCAAGTCAGAGGTCGATTATGATTCCGAGTCAAATCCTGAAGGAGGGTTGTGGATTATCGATATTGAACCCAGTGCCACTGTTTCTACCACTAAATTTTGACCAAGCAAACCAGAAGAACCGTAGGAAGGAGAATGTCTCTTTCACTTCCAGATGTAGGTCAAGGGGGATTTGATTCATTTCATTATCGACAACGGTAGTTAGAAGAACCTGATTTCAATAGAGGTCGTCAAGCGACTGTACCTGCCAATGACACCACACCCACAACCCTACACCATCATATGGCTTCACCAAGGAAGAGATCTTTGTGTCAGCCAACAATGTCGTCTACCCTACGACATCAAGCCTTTTAAAGATGACGTACTATGTGATATTTCTCCCCTTGAATTTTGTGATGTTCTTTTAGGACAACCATATTTTTGGAAGTTTCATGCTGTGTATGAGTCTAGAACATGTAGTGTTATTATTACTTTGGGTAGAAAATTGTACAGGATCCCAGAGGTAACGCTGCCTACTGCTATTTCTTTAATCTCTACTAAGCAATGCAGTAAGTTCATTTCATAGACCGAGAAGTTTGTCTTCTTTGTGATCTATGCTCACAGTAAGAAGAAGTTCATCGCCACATCTGTGGCCTCTACAAAGTTCCTCTCTTTGCAATAGAATAAAGTGGATGAGATCATGGAAGAATACAGAGACATATTCTCCTCACCTACAGGAGTACCGACACATTTCCAAGTCAAGCATCCAATTTATCTGACCCCCGATGCACCTCTACCTAATGGACCAGTCTATCATCACTCACTGATGGAGAATGATGAAATCAGGCATCAAATCCGGGAGCTTCTTCAAAAGGGGCACATCAGACCCAACTCCTCCCACTACGAAATCCCAATTGTACTGGTGCAGAAGAAGGGTAGGACTTGGCGACTCTGCATTGATTACAAAGCCTTAAAAAAAATCACAGTCAAGAATCACTACCCCATTCCCAAGATTGATGACCTTCTTGACCAACTCAAGGGGGAAAAGTTCTTCAACAAGATTGACGTCAAGTTTGGCTACCACCAGGTTCCCATCGAACCAACTGATGTATGGAAGACAACCTTCATGTCTAAAGAAGGTCTCTACGAATGTCTAGTCATGCCCTTTGGATTAACAAATGCACCAACAACTTTCATGAGGTTGATGGATGATGTATTGAGACCCTTCACCAACTCCTTTGTGGTGGTATATTTGGATGACATCCTCATATTCAATAGAACATGGGAAGAGCACATGCGGCATATTCAACAGGTTTTGATCACTCTGTGGCAACACAAGCTTTATGTCAACTTGGAAAAATGATCTTTTGGCATGGACATTGTCCAATACTTGGGATACATTGTTGATGAGCATGGGGTACATGTTGATCCAACTAAGATCTAATTCATCTGTGACTAACCAACCCTGACCACACTGAATGAGCTTCAGAGCTTTCTGGGGCTAGCCAGCTTCTACCAACGGTTCATATTGGGATTCTCCCATATTACATGGGCCCTCAGCCAGGTGACCAAGGGTGGTGGTAGGGCCAAGTTCGTGTTGGGGGAAGGAGAAACAGTGAGCATTCGATGATATAAATAATCCCTTGTGCTCAGCTCCGATACTCTCCTTTCCCGATATGCAACAACCATTTGAGATTGAGACTGATGCATCTGACTATGCTGTGGGTGCAATTCTCACTCAGCACGTGCATCCAATGGCATACCATAGTGAGACACTCTCTTATATTGTCTGAAAATACCCCACCTATGACAAGGAAATGTATTCCATTGTACAATCATGTCGTCAATGGAAACATTACATTCTAGGGAAAGAGCTAATCATACACATTGATGACAAGCCTCTGTAGTGCATATAGACACAGGGCAAATTGTAGAACGACCCCCATCAGAAGTGGTCCACCTATCTGCAACACTTTCATCTCAACATCAAGTATAAGACAAGTATCTCCAGTCATGTCATTGATTGCCTCAGTCAGCCCTCTGTGGCTGTACTCACCACTGTGGTCCATTCCTCTAGACATGAAGCCTTTGAGTGGCTGTAACATTATTAGCAAGATCCAAACTTTGCCACCACATATCAACTCTTGGGTACAAGTGAAACTGTCATTGATTTTCACATTCAAGATAGAATCTTATGCCACTTGGGCCATCTCTATGTTCCTACAAGCGAGCGTGCAAAGCTGATTTGGGAAGGTCACTACAGTCATGCGGCAAGACATTTTGGCATAGAGAAAACTGTGGTCGTTCTTTAGAAACATTTTTATCAGCCAAAAATTTGATAGGACGTCAGCAAGTATATTGAATCTTGAACTACCTGTGCCATTTCCAAGCCAACCATCAAGAAACAAGGTTTATATACCCCTCTTACAATTCCCGAGAAGCCTTGGGAATCCATCTCAATGGATTACATGTCTAGCTTGCTATCTACCAAGCAAGGAAATTACTGTGTGTTTGTGGTCGCTAATCGATTTTTGAAGATGGCCATCCTCATAGCCTATAAGAAGAATGTCAAAGTGGTAGATATTGCCTAGATATTCTTTGAACAAATGTGGGTCCACTTTGGTATACCACAAACCATCATCTCCAACCGAGACATCAGGTTCCTTAACACCTTTTGGTAGAGTCTCTGGTTTCTGTATGACACCAAGCTCATAAAATCCACTGCTTTCCACCCCCAAACCGATGGCCAAACAAAGGTCTTCAATTGAATGATTGTACACACCCCACGCATGTACAATTCTAAGCATCCACGTACATAGGATGAGAGTCTCCGCTATGTTTAACACAGTTACAACAGGGCTCTTCATAGTTCCACCGAACATAGCCCATTTCAGGTGGGTCTGGGATTCAAACCCTTGGGAACCATTGATGTTGCACTCCCTCTTGCCACTGCAAAGACATAATCTTCCCCTAATCATTCCGCGATCGACAAAGCCACCAGATTCATTGAGCGGATTCAACACATCCACCAACAGGTCCAAGAGATTTTTCAGAAATCCAATGCTAAGTACAAGAAACGCCATGATCAACACAGGGTACCACACTAGTTTTAGGTTGGTGACAAAGTCTGGTTACATCTACAGAAGGAGAATTTCACTGGGCTCCATCGAAAGCTTCACCCACTTCGTTATGGGCCTTACACTATCACCAATACTGTGGGTAGAAATGCTTTTGAGCTCAACATTCTACCCTTCCTTGGTCTGCATCCAGTATTCAGTGTGGACCTCCTTTGGCCATATTTTCTATTATTATTGGACACTTCTGAGATCACAAAACACTGACACCAACAGAGCTCAACCCTGATTGTGTGGAACAATCATCCACTTATCATATCGTGGACACACAGGTCAAGGGAACTCGCCAACAAGGGATCCAAATTTATCTGGTTGTCAAGGTAAGGAAACTCTTACACCAAGGCAAGTGGCTCACCCAGGGCCAAATCCAACATAATGTTCCTCACCTGATGGGGGAACTCAATGCAATGGAGACCATTGCTTCCTAAGGGGGGAGTATTGATCTAGGTGGATATTGGTCGCCACCCACCTATTCCAACTAGCTCCTCGTATCCATTTTTGTTCAACACATTCTTCTGTACTGCTTTGTAATTGTAGGTTCTACGCTTTTGGGGATGTCAAAATCCCCACACATCCTCCAGGTGGATACAAGTTCCCTCTTTCCTAATCCAACTAGATTATTTTGTATGTTTTCATGTCAACACATCTTGTTGTACTTCAGGCGCTGTTTTGGGGCCCTAAATTTTATTTTATTTATTTTATTTTATTATTATTATTTTTTAGCCAGAGTCAAATTATAGATATAGTCACAATTTGATGGCATAATGTGTATCTCTTTGAAATACCTTTCCAACGGGGTATTACACACCTAAAATAGAGGTTGTATGCAAAAGTTACATTGCTAGGAAGTTGAGGTACCAAATTACACTTACCTATAGGGCCCACATGACTTTTGGCGTTTCACCTTCTAGGCTTAGGTTTTTGGATGTATAGGGTTTTGGAATTCATGAGTAATATCAAAAAGGACCATGGAGCCTCATTGTAATCCATTCTGCTTAGACAGATGCACGTAGTAGCCACATATCTTCTCAGAGATAGATAACACCATTCGAGCAAGTTTTAGTTCTGCATTTTTACAATTTCGACCTATTTCATTATTTAATAGAAGATATTGTTCACTGGATATTTGTGTTATTCTCCATATCTCTGTGTTTATTGTATTCAGTCTATTAATCATTTTGTTTCGCTCCTAAATCCATATCAGTGGTATCAAAGCGGTCTTCTCTTCATTTATTTTTCTTCGTGCATGTCCCCGACAAGATCTGGATACAAGAAGTTGGGACTCGAACCAATTGAGCCATTACCAGATTGGCCATGCTGAGCCCAAAAACAACAAATGGGAGATGAAAAGAAAGATGATGGAGCATGAGATCGTATTAAAATTTTTCTCAAGGAAGCCCGCGTGTGACAAAGGAATGAGATGATGGACAAATTCGTGTTGATCCTTCGATGGTTGCCCATAGGAAAAACATCTTCATCAAGAAGCTATGCAACCCCCTTCAAGGTACATGTAAATTTTTATATTCCATTATTTGAAGGACTGATAAATGCAAATGTTGTAGATAAATGGTTGAATCGAAGGATATTTTTTGCTCCACAATTTTTTCGATAGGGAAAATATCACTTTTCCACTCCTCAAGGTCGTTCCCCATGTTAAAGACTGGTGGGATACTTACTATGAGCAAAGGGTCGTAGAGGAATATAAAATAATTGTGGTGGACCCTACATGGGATTCCTTTAAGGATGCCATTAAAGAACAATACTACCTTGTTGGAAGCTACGAGGACCAATACACTAGATGGACCACCCTACGTCAAGAAAGCGACCAGATAGTACCAGATTTCACCAATATTTTCGATACCCTACACACCAAATTGGGTATCAAATAATTTGAGAATCATCTGGTGCTCAAATACCATGGTTGTTTTCATAGATACATTCAGACAAAAATGGATTTCCTGGACATCACCTCTTTGGGAATGACTTATAGATACGCTATCAAGATCGAGCAAAAATTTAAGCAGAAATGAAGAGAGTTTGGATTTGAAAACTCTTCACAGCCGAAGTAGGGAAAAGGAAGCCCCAACCCACACAACAAGGGACCAAGTTGAGATGGCCACCCTCAGGACAACTAGTCCAAGCCACAAAACAAGAAGGGAAATGAGAAGACAAAGAAGGAAACAGGAAAATGGTGTGAGTAAAATAAAAGTCTTTGGCACAACACCAAAGAATGTCACTCCAAGCAGTCCCTTGTGGCCGAGCTGAAGGCTTCCGAGTCAGAGGCAGATTATGATTCTGAGTCAAATCCTAAAGGAGGGAATCGAATTATCTATACTGAACCCAGTTCCACTGTCGCTACCACCAAATTATGGTTGAGCGAACCAGAAGAACCAGAGGAAGGGGAACACCTCTTTCACTCATAGATGTAGGTCAAGGGGTATCCGATTCATTTCATTGTTGAAAATGGTAGTCAGAAGAACCTAATTTCAATAGAGGTCATCAAGTGGCTGGACTTTCCAACGACACCACACCCGTATCCCTACACCATCGCCTAGCTTCGCTAAGGAAGATATCTCTGTGTCACTCAACAATGCTGTCTGCTCTACGACATCAAGCCTTAAAAGATGAGGTACTGTGTGATATTTCTCCCCTTGAATTTTGTGATGTTATTTTAGGACAACCATATTTGTGGAAGTGTCATGTTGTGTATGAGTCTAGACCCCATAGTGTTATTATTACTTTAGGTAGACAATTGTACAGGATCCCATAGGTAGCGCCGCCTACTTCTATTTATTTAATCTCAACTAAGCAATGTGATGTAGGCCCCCTACTCTCCCTCGGGGTTGCGCGACCTCTCGGTCAAGGATCTTTGATTATTTGAGCCAAATCGGATCTCTAAAACTTTGATGGTCTCACTTTGTAATTAAACATAGGCCCTTTTAGTTTTTGGTGTAGGTCCTATGATACCCGCAACTTCTTCCTTCACACTCTTGAAATATCAAGTTTTAGGCACTAACTCCTTTTCCATTAGCTCCTTCTTGCATGTGACCTCGACGATGATCTCACGTGAGCATGTGATTGCAGGGTGGCCAAGAGTGGTTTGAGACCAAACTGCTTTTATCTCCGCAATTCACTACCCGTTTCCACGTATCCCTTTGCCAATACCGTGGTTTCGATTGCATCCCGCTCTAAGATTTTTAAAGTCCGATCACTTTTTGTCTCCGCTATTAAGTGAGATCGACGATCTTATGACCTCAGGAAATGCCTCTTGATCGATGGCTGAGGTCTATCTTATTTTCTGCCTTGGTCAAATTTCAGTCAATGACCCTTTCAAATCAACGATCATGATTTGTTTTGATAATTTGGGCTTTAGGAGTTTAAACCTCTCTACCTTCACTTTTCCCCGAAGTACTTTCACTTGGAGTTCACGATCTATCAACACGTGTCTCCCACAGATCGATGGCTGTGATTAACTTTGTCTCTTTGGGCTTCGGGAGTTTCAAACTCTCTGCACTTGCTTCCTCCTGAAGTACTTCCACCTGAAGTTGACGATCTATCAACGCGTGTCCCCCGCAGATCAATAGCCACAAGTCACTTCGACTATTCAGGCTTTGAAAGTTTCAACTCTACACCTTTTATTTCTCCTGGAGGACTTCCACCCGAAGTCGACGATCTATTGACGCGTGTCTCCCACATATCGATGACCATAAGTCACTTTGACTCTTCGGGACTTCGAGAGTTTGTCACGCTCCGCCCTTGGAATCATTCGAAGTGAAATTTCCAAAAATCTCAGATTTGTCACCACGCATCCCTCTGGATGATGGACGGTTCCTGGCCTCTTTAGGACTTCGACGAATATTCTCTCCTATGTATGCATAGAGACTTAAAACTCGTGCGTTTTTTTCCAGATCCAACGGTCTGGAACGGTCCCTCTCCCTCCTAGATGGATCTTCGTCAATGACTCATGAAACCTTCAGGACTTCAGTCCCTTCAAATATTTCTCGGTGCTATCTCTCTTGAGCTTCACTTTTTGAACCCTTTGAGTCCTTAGAGGTTTACTTAGACACATAGTTGAGCTTCCAATCTATGCACCCTTGCAATAGATTCTTGTGGGCGACTGTGCACACCTTGCAATAGTCCCTTTGCACTCTTTGCAATCAAAGTTTCATGCTAACCCTTCTAAGCTTCTGAGTCGAAAAAGACTCTGTCAACGCATTCCTTGTGGACTGTATGCACACCTTGCATAAACTCAATGAAGACAAAATATTTGAAACTTATTCCAACACTTCAAAGTATCATATGTTCAACAACATAACTCATTCATTCGTAAAAATAGAAAACAACATGGAAACTATCAACAATAGAAACACCATGCATTGGATCAATTTTCCTTTGTTATATTCATTCAAAATGTAAATGGCTAAAACTATGATAAAACAATAACTGTGAATTCAACAAAAACAAAATCGCATCAATCTACTACTAATTTTCAATTGCCTCACTCAGGCATGCATCACCTCTATTTATCCCGGAGGGCTCCTAGGGTTCCCTCCGACTACTCGTCTTCTCAAAAAAAAACTAACTACTACTTAAGTTCTGTTACATTAAAGTCCAGGAGTGAAAATTCTAGATCACTCATGATCATTCAACTCCCAAGAGTTTGATCTTATTTAGTTTTCAATCATTTCAAAAAGATTGACAGGAAACACTAGCGTTTAAGATTCCAAAATAAATAAGAAGGAGCATTATGGCGCTGAGTTGTCCCTCCACGTGTGCTTTCTAGCGATGCTCCTGCATCATACTCCCCTGGAAAAAATTCATGGACTCCTATTCATGGTCTCCTACACTTTCCATGCTTCTGGATATCAAATTCATTTTCCCAACTGGAATCTTCTATCGGGTGTTCCTTCCACTTGAAAAAATATTCAAAATAGGTATTCCTCTTGGTCTTCTTTCCAATCCTGTGATCAACAATCTTCTTCATTTGTGGATTTTCTGCTACAAGCATCCGCTTCTCCCACTGAATCTTCTCTTGATCTTATGATCTGTCTGTGTCATCTTCCCTGTAAGGATACAGGTCTGAAACATTGAATATGGGTGATATCCCCACATCCTTTGGCAACTCTATCTCATAAGTATTGTTACCAAATTTTCTTAGGATCTTGCATGGTCCAATATTCTTTATCTTCAACTTATTATATGTTCCCCTTGGGAACCTTTCTTTCTTGAGATGTGCCAGAACCCAATCTCCTACTTCAAATTGAATCTCTCTACGATTTTGATCAACTCTGCGCTTGCACTCTTGGCTAGAGCTAAACAACTGCTCTCTGATCCAGCTATGGATCTTCTACATTTTTACAACCAAATCTTTTGCTCCAACACTTATGAACTCACTATGTTTTAAGCCTCTCAACTCAGATACTCCTCTTGGATGCATTCCATACAGTATTTAGAATGGTCTCTTTCCAGTGCTCCTATTTGGTGAGTCATTGTATGCAAATTTGGCTTGTGGAAGAATCTGATACCACTAATTATGATGCTCAACGACCAAAATCCTCAATAAGTTTCCCAAACTTTTGTTCACCACCTCAGTCTGGCCATCTGTCCGAGGTTGATAAGCTGAGATGAAGGACAAAGCTTTCCCCAACTTCTTCCATAGTGTTCTCCATAAATGACCAACGAATTTGGTGTCTCTGTCTGAGACAATGCTTTTGGGTAATCCATGAAGTCAAACAACTTCCTTGAAAAATAAATTTGCAACATGTGTTGCATCACTATTCTTTTGGCATGGGATAAAGTGTGCCATTTTTGAAAATCTATCCACCACCAAAAATATGGAATCACATCCTTTTTGTGTTCTTGGTAGTCAAAATACAAAATCCATGCTTATTGCATCCCAAGGCCTTTCTGGTATTGGAAATGGTTGATACAACCAGTGTTCTGTCTTTTTGCTTTTGCATGTTGGCAGATTCTACATCTGTTTACAAACTTTATCACTTCGGTCCTCATACCTGGCGAATAATATGAACTGCCCAACTATGAAAATGTTTTATCATGGCCGAAATGTCCAGCCAATCCTCCGCTATGCTTTTCCTTCAAAAGGTTATCCCTCACTGATAATTTTGGTATGCACAACTGATTTCGCTTGAACAACAATCCATCTTGAACCATATACTCTGTCCACTGGATTATGTCTTTTAGTACAGGATTTGTACATGCTTCGTATGCTTCCTTGAAATATGGATCATCACTGTAAATTTCCTTAAGGTGTTCAAACCATATGGTCTTCACTTGAAACTCCTGCAGAATCAAACATCTCCTGCTTAATACATCAACGAATTTTTTAGCATTTCCAGAAATATGTTTTATGACAAAAGTAAAATTCTGCATAAACTCAATCCACTTTGCATGTCTTTGATTCAATTTTTCCTGTCTAGTTATGAATTGTAAAGCCTGGTTATCGCTATACAAGACAAATTTCTTTGGAACAAGGTAGTGCCTCCATTTCTTCAAGGCTTGAATTATGGCATAAAACTCTTTATCATATGTGGAGTACTTTCTCTTAGTCTCATTCAAATTCTCACTGAAATATGCAACATGCCTATTATATTGGCTCAAAACTACTCCAATTGCAACTCCACTTGCATCACACCTTACTTGAAATGTCTTCCCGAAATTTGGAAAGACCAGAATTGGTCATTCTGTTATCTTCTCCTTCAATATATTGAAGCTCCTCTCAGACTCTTCTGTCCATTTAAAATACTTGTGTCTCTTCTTCACTGTGTCCATCATTGGTGCACAAATTCCACTAAAATCTCTAATGAACTTCCTATAGAAACTCGCTAATCCATGGAAGCTTCTTACTTCAAACATACTCCTTGGTGATGGCCATTCTTTGATTGATTTCACCTTCTCTGGATTTATCTTCAATTCATTTGAAGAGATCACAAAACCCAAGTAAATGAGTTTTGTCTTCATAAAAGAGGATTTCTTTATATTTATCAACAACTTCTCCCGCTATAGTGTCCTCATCACTAATGTCAGATGTCTAAAATTCTCTTCTTTAGTTTTTCTAAAGACCAATATATCATCCAGATACATAATCAAAAACTTACCAATGAAATCCTTCAATACTTCATTCATCAATCTCATAAAAGTACTTGGGGAATTTGTTAAGACAAATGGCATAACAAGCCACTCATACAACCCTTCATTTGTCTTAAAGGTTGTTTTCCACTCATCACCTTCTCTCATTCTTATATGGTGATATCCACTTTTCAAATCTATCTTAGAAAATAAATTTGCTCCACTTAAACAATCCATTAAGTCATCCATTGTTGGAAAAGGAAATCTATACCTAATGGTGATCTTGTTTATGGATCTCGAGTCTGTACACATTCTCCATCCTCCATCCTTCTTTGGACTCAACACAATTGGTACTGCACATGGACTAATTCTCTGACCAAACCCTTGTCTAATAATTCTTGGAATTGTTTCCTTACCTGCTCATTCTCTTGAGGTGTCAATCTATATGTTTCTTTGTTCAACAGACTTGTTCCTGGTATGAAATGAATATGATGGATGATACTTCTAATGGGTGGAAATGAGTTAGGAAACTCATCCACTACTATGTCAACAAAATTATCCAACAACTCTTGAACTTCTTCAGGTAAATTGTCCATAGAATTACTTGTAAGGACAACTTTGGGTTTCCTCACCACAACAAAGTGCATCTCCTGTTCCTTGTTGACTTCACTTAGTAGTTCCTTCCCACTCATGAGAATTATTCTTTTGCTGGCTTCTTCCTTTACTTTATTCTCCTCTAATAAACAACATGTGTGTTATACCATTCTTTTCCAAAGTATAAGTATTTTTTCTCCCATCATGAATGAAATTTCTGTCAAACTGCCATGGTCTTCCCCAAAAAACATGACATACATCCATGGGGATCACATCACAAAGAATTTCATCTCTATATCCTCCTATTTTAAATTCAACAAGACATTGTTTAGTGACCATTACCTGGTGTCCTTTCTACAACCATGAGACTTTATATGGCTTTAGATCTGAAATTGTTTCCTTCTCCAATTTCTCCACCATCTCCATGGATACCAAGTTATCAATGCTCCCACTATCAGTTATCACCTTGCATTCTCTCTCTTTAGTCTTGCAAGATGTCCTGAACAAACTGTTCCTCTGCACTGGTTTTTCAACTTCTGGTTTTGGCTTCAAGAGAACCTTCCTCAACATCATAGATCTTCCATCTTCTTCTCCCTCTGCTTCAACATTCAGCTTCTGAGATTCTGAAATGTGAGCTGAACCTCCTTCTTTATTTCTCTTAGGACATTCCCAAGACATGTGTCCCATCTTTCCATAGACATAACATCTTATCTCTCCTCCTCTACCTCTTCCTCTTCCTCTAGAAGAACTTATTCCACCACTTTGTCTCCCTCATGAACTTCCTCCTCTTTCTGAGTGACTATGTGGTTTCTCAGTCTCGTTTTTGGTTTTTTGTGCCTTGTCATGGACAAATCCCTTGCCTTTGTTTGGGCTTCTACCTCTGCCTCGCTGGATTTGTTTTCTTGCACACTTCTCCTTGACTTTCAGTGCAATCTGATAAACATCCTCTACTATTCGTACCGACATCATGCTAATGTCATCTTGGATTTCATATCTCAAGCCATTTATATATCTGGAAAAATTTTCTTCATCTTTCTCTCTTTGTCCAGTCCTAATGTTTAGCTTGTAGAGCTCCTCTATGTACTCTTTCACTATCATACCCTTCTGTCTCAGGTTCTGCAACTTCCTGAAAAAATTTATCTGAAAATATTTGGGTATGAATTTAGCCTTCATCTTGGTACCATTCTGTCCCAATTATTTATCTTTTGTTTTCCTTTGATTCTCCTCTCAGCTTACAGTTCATCCCACCACAGTGTTTCATGTCCTTTCAACCTGGTGACATCATGTCTCACCTTCTTCTCCTCACCAACATCTTCATAGTCGAAATATTTGTCCATGGATCTTATCCAATCCAACAGCTCTTCAACATCCAAATTGCCTTCATACATTGGGATTTATATCTTGGCTCTAGCTCCCAATTTAACAACTTCTCTTATTAAGTGTTCTTTGACAACATTTTCACCTGCATCTTCTTCAAATTCTATTTCTTCACTTTTTTCCTCACTGATGTCCCCAAAATCAAGTGCTCTCCTCTGCGCTGCTTCCATTGCCTATAGTATTGCATGAATCTCTCTCATTTCTCTTTCTACAACGTGATTGGCTATAGGCTCCACACGTATCCTCAGTGGCATTGTGCTAACTATTTCTCACACACAGAGTACAAATTCGATCTCTCTTTTGCTACCCGAAAACAAATTCAGGCTCTGATACCACTTGATGTAGGCCACGTACTCTCCCTTGGAGCTACGCGACCTCCTGGTCAAGGATCTTCGATTCTTCGAGCCAAATCAGATCTCTGAAACCTTGATGGTCCCACTTTTTAATTAAACACATTCCCTTTCAGTTTTTGGTGTAGGTCCTATGATACCCACAACTTCTGACTTCGCGCTCCCAAAATATCAAGTTTTAGGCACTAGATCCTTTTCCATTAGCCCCTTCCTACATGTGACCTCACCGATGATCTCACGTAAGCATGTGATTACGGGGTGGCCAAGAGTGGTTTGAGACCAAACTTTTTTTCTCCCTGCAATTCACTACCCATTGCCACGTATCCCTTTGGAAATATTGTGGTTTCAATTACGACCCACTCTAATACTTTTAAAGTCCGATCAATTTATATCCCCGCTATTAAGCATGACCGTCGATCTTATGACCTTAAGCAATGCCTCTTGATCGATGAATAAGGTCTATCTTCTTTTCTTCCTTGTTAAAATTTCAGTCAATTACCCTTTCAAATCAACGGTAGTGATTTGTTTAAGCAATTTGGTATTCAAGAGTTTCAACCTCTCTACGTTCACTTTTCCCCGAAGTACTTTCACCCAGAGTTCACGATCTATCAATGCATGTCTCCCATAGATTGACGACTGTGATTAACTTTAGCTATTCAACCTTTGGGAGTTTCAAAATCTCTGCACTTTCTTCCTCCCGAAGTACTTCCACCCGAAGTCGACGATCTGTCGATGCGTGTCCCTCATAGATCGACGACCACAAGTCACTTCAACTATTCGGGCTTCGGGAGTTTCAACTCTCCACCTTCGATTTCTCCTAGATAACTTCCACCTGAAGTCGGCGATCTGTCGACGCCTGTCTCTCACAGATAGAAAACCACAAGTCACTTCATCTCTTTGGGACTTCAGCAGTTTTTCACGCTCCACTCTTGGAATCCTCCGAAGTGAAATTTCCAAAAATCTCATATCTGTCGCCATGTGTCTCTTTGGATGATGGATGGTCCGTGGCTTATTCAGGACTTTGGCGAATATTTTCTCCTATGTGTGTGTAGAGACTTAAAACTCATGCGCTTTTGTCCAGATCCAACGGTCTGGAACGATCTCGATCCCTCTTGGATGGATCTCAATTGATGACTAGTGAAACCTTCAAGACTTCACTCCCTTTGAATATTTTTCCACTCTATCTCTATTGATCTTCACTTCTCGAACCCTTTGACTCCTCAGAGGGTTACTTCAACACTTATTCGAGCTTCCAATCTGTGCACCCTTGCAACAGATTCTTGTGGGTGACTGTGCACGCCTTGCAATAGTCCCTTTTCACTCTTTGCAATCAAAGTTTCACACTACCCCTTCTGACCTTCTGAGTCGAAAAAGACTCCATCAATGAATTCCTTGCAGAATATATGCACACCTTACATAAAATCAATGAAGAGAAACAATTTGAAACTTATTACAACACTTCACAGTATCATATGTTCAACAACATAACTCATTCATTCGTAAAACCTTAAAACAACATGGAAACTATCAACAGTAGCGACACCGTGCATTGGATCAATTTTCCTCTGTTATATTCATTCAAAATGTAAATGGCTACAACTATGATAAAACAACAACTATGAATTCAACAACAACTAAATCACAACAATCTCCTACTAATTTTCAGCTGCCTCATTTAGGCATACAACACCTCTATTTATCCTGGAGGGCTCCTAGGGTTCCCTCCAACTACTCGTCTTCTCGAAAAAAAACTAACTACTACTTAAGTTCCATTAAATTAAAGTCTAGGAGTGAAACTCCCAGATCACTCGTGATCATTCATCTCCCAAGCATTTGATATTCTTCAATTTTCAATTAGTTCAAAAAGATTGACAGGAAACTCCAGCATTTAAGATTCCAAAATAATTCAGAAGGTGTGTTATGGTACTGAGTTTTCCCTCCACGTGTGCTTGCTGGCGATGCTCCTACATCATACTCCCCTGGAAAAAAAATCATGGACTCCTGCACTGACTTTCCATGCTTCTGGATATCAAATTCATTTTCCCAACTAGCATCTTCTATCGGGTGTCCCTTCCACTTGACCAAATATTCAAAATAGGTCTTCCTCCTCGTCTTCTTACCAATCCTCTGATCAACGATCTTATCCATCTGTGTTTTTTCTGCTACAGGCATATGCTTCTCCCACTAAATCTTCTCTTGATCCTATGATCTCTCTGTGTCATCTTCCTTGTAAGGATATAGGTCTGAAACGTTGAGTATGGGTGATATCACCACATCTTATGGAAACTCTATATCATAATCATTGTTACCAATTTTTCTTAGGATCTTGCATGGTCCAATATTCTTTATCTTCAACTTGTTATATGTTCCCCTTGGGAACCTTTCTTTATTGAGATGTGCTAGAACCTGATCTCCTACTTCAAATTGAATCTCTCTGCGATGTTGATCAACTTTTTGCTTGTACTCTTGGCTAGATCTTTGCAACTGATCTCTGATCCAGCTATGGAGCTTCTGCATTTCTGCAGCAAAATCTTCTGCTCCAATACTTTTGAACTCACTATGTTCTAAGTTTCTAAACTCAAATACTCCTCATGGCTACATTCCATACAGTATTTGGAATGGGATCTTTCTAGTGCTCCTATTTGGTGAGTAATTGTATGGAAATTTGGCTTATGGAAGAATCTGATCCCACTGACTATGATGCTCAATGACTAGACTCCTCAATATGTTTCGCAAACTTCTGTTCACCACCTCAGTATGTCCATCTGTCTGAGGCTGATAAGCCAAGATGAAGGACAAATCTATCCCCAACTTCTTCCACAATGTTATCCATAAATGACCAATGAATTTGGTGTCTCTGTCTGAGACAATGCTTTTGGGTAATCCATGAAGTCAAACAACTTCCTTGAAAAATAAATTTGCAACATGTGTTGCATCACTAGTCTTCTGGCATGGGATAAAGTGTGCCATTTTTTAAAATCTATCCACCACCACAAATATGGAATCACATCCTTTTTGTGTTCTTGGAAGTCCTAATACAAAATCCATGCTTATTGCATCCAAAGGCCTCTATGGTATTGGCAATGGTTGAAACAATCCAGTGTTCTGTATTTTGCCTTTTGCATGTTGGTAGATTCTACATCTGTCTACAAAATTTATCACTTTGGTCCTCATACCTGACCAATAATATGAACTGATCAACTATGCAAATGTTTTATCATGGACGAAATGTATAGACAATCCTCCACTATGATTTTCCTTCAAAATGTTATCCCTCATTGATAATTTTGGTATGCACAACTGATTTACCTTGAACAACAATCCCTCTTGAACCATATACTCTGTCCACTGGCTTATGTATCCCAATACATGATTTGCATATGCTTCGTATGCTTCCTTAAAATCTGGATAATCACTGTACATTTCCTTAAGGTGTTCAAAACCCAGGGTCTTCACTTGAAACTCCTGCAGAATCAAACATCTCTTGATTAATGCATCAACGACTTTGTTAGAATTTCCAGAAATATTTTTTATGACAAAAGTAAAATTGTGCATAAACTCAATCCACTTTGCATGTCTTTGATTCAATTTTTCCTATCTGGTTATGAATTGTAAAGCCCGGTTATCGATATAAAAGACAAATTCCTTTGGAACAAGGTAGTGCCTCCATTTATTCAAGGCTTGAATTATGGCATAAAACTCTTTATCATATGTGGAGTACTTTCTCTTAGTCTCATTCAAATTCTCACTGAAATATGCAATAGGTCTATTATCTTGGCTCAAAACTGCTCCAATTGCAACTCCACTTGCATCACACCTTACTTGAAATTTCTTCCCAAAATTTAGCAAGACTAGAATTGGTTGTTTTGTTATATTCTCCTTCAATATATTGAAGCTCCTCTCAGCCTCTTCTGTCCATTTAAAATACTTGTGTCTCTTCTTCACTGTGTCCATCATTGGTGCACAAATTCCACTGAAATCTCTAATGAACTTCTTGTAGAAACTCGCTAATCCATGGAAGATTCTTACTTCAAACATACTCCTTGGTGATGGCCATTCTTTGATTGCTTTCACGTTCTTTGGATACATCTTCAATTCATTTGAAGAGATCACAAAACCCAAGTAAATGAGTTTTGTCTTCATAAAAGAGGATTTCTTTAGATTTATCAACAAATTCTCCTGCTGTAGTCTCCTCATCACTAATACCAAATGTCTCAAATTTTCTTCTTTAGTTTTTCTAAAGACCAGTATATCATCCAGATACACAATCACAAACTTACCAATGAAATCCTTCAATACTTCATTCATCAGTCTCATAAAAGTACTTGGGGCATTTGTTAAGAAAAATGGCATAACACGCCACTCATACAACCCTTCATTTGTCTTAAAGGATGTTTTCTACTCATCACCTTCTCTCATTCTTATCTGGTGATATCCAATTTTCAAATCTATCTTAGAAAATAAATTTTCTCCACTTAAAACAATCCATTAAGTCATCCATTCTTGGAAAAGTTAATCTATACCCGATGGTGATCTTGTTTATGGCTCTCGAGTATGTACACATTATCCATCCTCCATCCTTCTTTGGAATCAACACAGTTGGTACTATTATCACTCTGTAATTTGCCCAAGGATGTGGAGGCCGTCACAAAGGTAACATGAAACCATTTGGAATCCTGGATGTAGCCCTCCAAGACTTAGAGAGGGATCTCTGATAGAGCTTTGTTTGCTGGGAATTTTAGGCTAGTTATAAGAGTACATGGTTTTTTTTTTGTTTTGAATTGTTGGGTTGGAAAAACAAGGGAAAAACCATTGGGAAATGGAGTCACAAGCTAGGGTTTAATCAAAGACAGGTTCTATTGGAAAATATTGAACAAGCAACAAATGCGTGTTGATGGTTGTTGTCATTGATGGCAACAACGGAGATGGTAGGATATGAAGGATAAAACCCTTTGGGGATTCAGACATAAAAAGTTCAGGAGAAACAGCATTGAAGAAAACACGCGCAGCAAGAGTTTGCAGAGAAGAAGGAAGACAACGATCCAGTGACCGTTGGATCCCATTCAAGTTTCCCGAAAGGCCACCTACCGTCCGATTTGCAGAAGTTGCGAGGGAGATAAGTCATCGGAGATTCGGGGATCGGGACTTTGAAATGTCCAGTTCACTCGACAACGAAAACCTCGAAATCGCGATATGCGATTTTGCGATGTGATCGCAGCCATTAAATCAAGCAGAGATCGGGACCATCCACTTGTAGACAGGAGTCTTCTTTAGAGTTTCGGGGATCGGGGTTTCAATATGCAAAGAATACAATGCAACGAAAATCCCGATTTCGCGATATGCGAAATCCCGCCTGAATCTGCACCGTCAGATGAACATGAGATCTAGACCATTGATCCAACTCACAATGGTAGACCACGTCACCCAGGGACACGTGGCACAACCAGGGAATGACAGGTGTCAGGCAGATTCAACACTTCAGGCACATGTAAGTCACGAATCAGAGTGACACGTGGCAGGATCTAACACGTGTCAAACCACGTGTGACGTCAGTAGAGGCATTGGCGATCGAGACTTTGTAATGCCAAAATCTCTTGACATCAAGAACTTAGAAATCGCGAAATGAGATTTCACGATTTAATCGCAGCCGTTGAATCCAGAATGAATCTGAACCGTAGATCCTAGCCCTGGTCGGAGTTTCGGGGATCGAGACTTTGATATGTCAAGAACACACTGCAACAGAAACTCCGAAATCGCGATATGCGATTTTGCGATGTAATCACAGTCGTTGGATAAGAATGAGATCTGGACCGTTGATCTCTGTCATCGGAGAATCAGGGATCGGGAATTCTATAGGCATGTGCATGATGACATCTAAAATGCCGAAACCCCGATGAGAGGCTTGACCGAGGTCATGTGTTGACGGGCACATGGACCATTGTGTAGACAGAAGGGGCTAAAGCTCGGGAAAGGAGCACATCGGGAATCGGAGAATCGGGGGTTCCGAGTACTTGTGCATCTCGACACTGAGAATGTCGAAATCATGATGAGTAAAATCCCGATGGGATCTGAACCATTGGATCAAATACTGATCGAAGGGTTGCAGTTCTTTCTCATACATTAACGCTTCAGTTATGAATCCGTTAAGAGAAACAGACTGATCATGATAAATTAGTTAGCGTTTCAGTTGCCATGACAGATGTCCTTGTATTACCTATTGCAAGGGGAAGTGGAATCGTCAAGGATGGTGTATAAAAGAAAATGAGCGAGACTGAATTCGGTTGGCTGTTCTGAAGGGAAAAAGAATGAAACTGTAATGAAAATCAGAGGAGAAACTGTGAAGAAGGTGATTTAATATGATAGCAGAATGACAGAGAGAGAGAATGTAGAGCAACATAACTGAAGAAGTTGAAGCAGAGCAGAAGGCAAGCACAAGTTGATGCAGAGCATACCTGTTAAATAGACGGAGGAAGAAAAGAGCAACAGAACAGTGAACAGAAGATCAGATTTACAGAACAAAGAAAGACTGGTAAGAACTGATTTATCTGTAAAGTTGAATGTGTATTTAGCCATTAATATTTTAGGGAGGTTGGGAGGTGCTCGGGAGGACTGTATTCCTCAGAAGTTCAAGTGGGTGCTTGAACACAGGAAGTTGTAGCTTCCATCTGGTTGCAGCCAGAGAAACTAGGGTGGTAGGGTGGTGCTAGGGAGAACAGGTGTTCTCTGTTATGCAGGTTGGAGCCTGTGTAACTGGAAGTTGGTGCTTCCATCCAGTTGGTGCTGGAACTTTCAGGAAGTTGGTGCTTCCATCCAGTTGGTGCTGGAATATTCAGGGAGTTGGTGCTTCCTTCTAGTGGGTGCTAGAGAAACCGGAGAGTTGGAGCTCTCAAACAAGTTGCAGCTTGTAAAACAGAGGTAGCAGCCTCACATTGAGTTGGTGCTCAATTGTAAATGATGTACAGAACTGCAAAAGACTGCCTATCATTTCGAAGAAGAAGAGGTTTTCTCCCTTTATGGGTTTCCTCGTGAAA